>CAUYPK010027517.1:0-47787 GCA_963574355.1 Loris lydekkerianus
ATGCAATCATGAGGTACAATGTGCTGGTTCCATATACAGTCTGAAATATTTTCACCAAACTGGTTAATATAGCCTTCATGGCATTTTCTTAATTATTGTGTTCAAACCCTTATACTCTACACTTAGTAAACTTCACCTGCAGAATCTCATACTTTTTAAGAGTCAGTCTTATTTGGCTTCTCTATTATTTACAATCAAAGAATTCCAAACTTTTAACAGTTTACAAGTATTTCACACATTTATAAAAGGAAGAGATTAATGAGATTAATTAATAGAGAAGGTTCTACCATTCTACTAATTGAAGATATATATCACAATTGCCTTTCCACTATTAGCCCATTTCTTTTTTTTCCTTCACCATGGAACTAAATGACAGTGTTCTTTCAGCACTCTATTGACTGTCATTTCTTAAGAACAGGGTCAGAAAACAATTGCCTGTGGGCCACCACCCATAGATCATAGTTTTGTGAATAAACTTTACTTTAAATAGAGCTCCACTCATTCATTTGTGTATTGTCTATGACTACTTTCGTGCCAGAGCTGCAGGGTTGAGTAGTTGCAATAGAGATAGTAGGGCTCACAGCCTAAAATATTTTCTATCTGGTCTTTTATTCCTACTTTAGAATGTTGTTCAGTTTTGCCAGGGTCTTTATTGTCTTTGTTTTTCTCTTCATTCCTGCTTCAGTATCTCACCTTAACTTTCCTACTTCAAGTTTTTTTCTCTTCACTTCTCTGTTACTTCCTACCTTTTCACCATGTTTATTTCCTTTGAAATACCACAATCTAAAATTATCTCATTGTATTAACTGTGTCCAAACACTGAAATATAAGCTTCATGATGGGAAGGATCTTTTCCATTCTGTTGAATCCTCAGGGCTTGACACAATGCCTGGCAGATAGGACGGAATTCAGTAAATAATGAATTGTATGAGTGAATAATTAAAGTGCTTATTTCCACTAATTCAGATCTTTACAGTAACTGTCTAATTGTTTTTTTTTTTTTTTTTTTTTTTTTGCCTCTAGTCTCTTATTCTTCTAATATCTCTAAAATCTTGAAACATGCATAGTTTTCAGCACTAAAACTTTTGGCTACCCACCACCAATTGCCTACAGAATCAAGTTTGGACTTTTGATGCAATCTCAGCCTTTTTAAAAAGAGTATTCTATCACTATGGGTGGAATCAGGGTCTTGGCATGTATACTGGGGAATTTCCTCAACAGAAGTCCTAGCATCCAGACACTTTCCAAATCAGGCAGTGTATTTACTCATCATGGGTGCACAATAATAATTTTATTGACTGGCTGAAGTATTTTATAATTATTTTCAAGTAGTTAATTTTCATTCCATCTATATTGTTAGTTGACTGAGCAAATAAATAAATACTTATTTGAGTAGACTTCTATTGCTTTTCTTTACATCTTAGGTATTTTTGGAGTTAATGGAGTCAGAAGGACCCCAAGAGTCAGTGAGTTCAGAAAAATCAATGTTTTTTTCACAGCAAGGAGAAGATGAAGAAGAAGAAGCCCAAGAACCAGAGGAAACAGGTGCTACAAACCCTCTCTTACAACCTGCTCTCACAGGGGATGTAGAAGGTTTGCAAAAGATTTTTGAGGATCCTGAGAATCCTCACCATGAACAGGCCATGGAGCTACTCTTGGAAGAAGACATCGTTGGGAGAAATTTGCTGTATGCAGCTTGCATGGCTGGGCAAAGTAATGTTATTAGAGCTTTGGCAAAATATGGTGTGAATCTGAATGGAAAAACTGCCAGAGGTATTTTTTTTTTCTCATTATTATAACTTACGACTCTCTAAAGATGCCATGTACAATCTTTAAGGTTGAATAAATTTGATGGCCTTCTTTATACTTTACATATATTATATATGTAAACATATATGAACATGTATGTATGTATACATGCAAATACATCAATGTTGATGTTGTGTAGCATAGTATTTTAGAACACTGACTTCACTATTTATTAGCTATGGAGTTTGGCAAGTTACTTGATTTTTTAGGCTCTTTTTTCATCTGCAAAATGGGGATAATAATTGTGTTTTTTTGAGGGCATTATGAAAATTAAATAAGATCACAAATATAAATATTGTAGTGCTTGGCACATAGTGTGTAATAAATTATCTCTTTCCTTTGAAAATTTATTAGCTTTTAGCAATTATTATCTAATTAGCTTTTTAGATTTTGTAATTATTTTTTCAGATTACAAATATAATACATGGTCATATTGGAAAATTAAAAAAAAACAGTGATCTTCAGGAAATAAAGAATATTTATTTTCTTCATGCTCATGTTTTAAAATATTGATCTTTTATTGGGCCATCATGGAAGTCTCAACAAATATCAAAGAATCAGTAGCATGTACTCTTTGGTCTGTGACCACAACAAAATAGAATTAGAAAGTAGTAACAAAAATATAACTGAAAATCCTCTATAATTTTGGAAACAAGAACCACTTTAAAATCATTTGCTGGTCACAGAAGATATAATAGAAATTAAGAAATGATTAAATGACAATAGGATCATTATATGTCTTAATCTGTGGGATATAACTAAAATTGAATTCTAGTTCAATATGTTTATTGGAATATAAAAATATTTTAAAAATCAATAAGCAAAGCATTTAACTTAAGAAGTTAGAAAAATAATAACTGAGTAATTAAAGAAAGTAGAAAAAAATACTGGAGTAAAGAAAGGATGTCGAAAATAAAGGAACAATAGACGCAACAATACTAAAATCTGGTTCAGTGAAAAAGAAAGAGTTGAAGAACCTTTGTTAATGTTGCTCAGAGAGAGAGAGCACAAGTAATATCTGGAATTGAAAAAAATTGAACATTAACACAGAAAACAACTAAGATCAAAAAAATTATTAGAAATTATGAATAACTTCATGTTAATACATTTGAAAATGTGGTTGAAATGGACAAATGTCAAAGATGGCTGACTAGTAGCAACCCTCGGCAGAGGCTCCTGACCAGAGGGAGAAAAACTGGACAGAATCAGACTCTATGAAGCCAAAGGTGGGAAGCTGAGCCAAGAAAGAAGTTCAGCAAGCTGTGACTCCAAGGAAGAGCATTCAAGAAAACAAATTATAGGTACAAAGCCTATCGAGTAGAGGACAGGAGACACCTCCCCCAAGTGGGAGGCCTGTTGTAGGCTCTCTGTCAGTGAGCAGAGAACAAAAGACCTCTCATTTTACCTCATTGGAGAGAGCTGCTAAACACCGGATCCTTTCACCAGGGAGGTCCCACTTAGGAACCTAGACACCACCCCACTGGGTATGAAATTGAACAAATATTTTCCCCTATAGTTCCAAACTCCCAGTCTACCCTTCCCCCCTCACTTGGCGGTCTGAAGTTCTTCCCCCTGCAGAGTAGAGTGCAGAGTATTTGTTCTTTTCCTGAGAGATACAGGCATAGTGTGGACCACCAATCATCAGGATGGAATCTGTGACTAGTGGGGAAGAAAGAGGGTTTGGGAAGAAAGGGACACTCCACAGGAGGAGGAGCAGTCCCCTGGTTATGACTTTGCCCAGCCATTGGTGGTGTTGACCCTCGGGCTGTGTCTGGTGGGAGGAGGGGTGCAGAACCCTCTGGCTCTGACAGCACCAGCAAGTGGGAGAGTGGTTGCTTAGTGTGGACTGAGTTTGGGGGGTTGGGCTGGTCCCCACTCCAACTTGCCGGGTGTGGACTGAGGCTGGTGGGTGGGGGCGTGGTCCCCTGTGCTCTAACTGGGCTGGCAAACAGAGAAGTGGACACCAGTGTGGACTGAGTCTGGCAGGTAGAGGCATGGACTCCTGGGTCCAATTGTGCTGTTGGAGAACCTTGGATCCCTCTCTGTTGAGCAGGGTTTGTACTACATAAGACAATTTGATTGGAACTCATATCTGGTTCTCTTCACCTAGGTACACTCTGAAGTTGACTTTTGAAGTTCTATAGTGGAAAAGAACTGAAGGGGGATGGGCAGGGCACAACAGCTGTCTGTATCTCTCCACAGCCAAGATTTAAACCTAATACTGTGGCTTCTTAGGATAGGATAAAGGTTGGGTGATTTCAAAACAGAGCCAGCTTGCACTGTGTCACTAAGTAGGTCCTCAGAGTCTCTGGCCAAAACTCTGAAAGGGGCCTGTGTAAGGCTGTAGGGGATAAGGCACAATTACAAAGCCTAGTGCTTTGGTAAAGGGCTGATTATCTATATTACTTGGGAACCTCAATCCAATCTCACCCTACCAGTTCTAATAACCAAACAGTGGAAAATAAACATGGTACAGAACCAATGGAAGAACTCTGGCAACATGAATAACCAGAGTAGATCACCCTCCCAAGGAATGACAAAGGAGATACAACTAAAGACTCCATGCATAGACAAATGGCTGATTTGTCAGAAATAGAATTCACAATATGGATGGCAAATAAGATAAGTAGAATGGAAGAAAAGTTAGAAATTGAAATCCAAAGAGTAGTTCTAAAGTTTTCTCAAGAAATTTATGCATTTAAACACAAAGTCACCAAAGATATGGACATAATGAGAAAAGAGATAGCAGAGCTCAAGGAAATGAAAAAGTTATTCAAGGAGCTCCAAAATATAGTAGAATCCCTCAGTAATAGAGTTGACCAGGCAGAAGAAAGAATCTCTGAAATTGAAAACAAAGCTTTTGAATGTTCCCAAAACCTCAAAGAGGCAGACAAATGGAGAGCAAAAACTGATCATTCCCTGAGAGAGTTGTGGGATCACTCCAAAAGATCAAACATTCATCTTACAGGAATTCCTGAAGGAGAAGAGGATGGTCCTAAAAGTACAGATGCTCTATTCCAAGAGATTATGGAGGAGAATTTCCCAAGCATTACAAGAGATACAGAAATTCAGATAGTAGACAGTTTCAGAACCCCAGCAAGACTCAATCCAAATAAAACATCTCCTATACACATTGTGATTAACTTTGCCAAAGTTAAGATGAAGGAGAAAATTCTGCAAGCAGCCGGATGTAAGAAAAGCATCACCTACAAAGGGAGAAATATCAGAATGACTGCAGATCTCTCAGCTGAAACATATCAAGCCAGCAGAGGATGGTCCTCGACCTTCAATCTCTTGAAACAAAACTACTTTCAGCCCAGGATCCTGTATCCAGCTAAACTGAGTTTTATTTGTTATGAGAAATCAAATACTTTAATGACATACACATGTTGAAGAAATTTGTCATAACTAAACCAGCTCTCTAGGATATTTTCAGACTTCCGCAATGACTAACACAATGCTCCATCACAAAAATAAACTCACTCAAAAATTTTTGAACAAAACCCAGCTTCCACATTGGTGAAAGGATTAAAAATGTCCACGAGACATTCGAAAAACATGACATCCCAAACACTGCCAGGCTTATCAATTCTCTCCATTAATGTGAATGGTTTAAATTGTCCTCTAAAGAGGCACAGGTTGGCTGGATACCTAAACTCAGACCATGTATCTGCTGCATACAAGAATCTCATCTCACCTTAAAGGATAAAAATAGAATCAGGGTGAAGGGAGGACATCTATAATACAGACAAATGGAAATCAGAAAAAAGTAGGGGTTGCAATTTTATTTGCAGATACAATTGGCTTTAAACCAACAAAGATGAAGAAAGATAAGGATGGTCACTACATATTTGCCAAGGAAAACACCCCAAATGAAGAGATTTTGATAATTAACATTTATACACCCTACCAGAATGCTCCTTAATTTATAAAGCAAACCCTAATTGATATGAACAACTTGATATCTTCCTGTACTATAATAGTTGGAGATTTTAACACCCCTTTGATAGTTTTGGATAGATTCTCCAAGAAGAAACTAAACATGGCTCGGCGCCCACAGCACAGTGGTTATGCCCATAGCACAGCTAGCTACATACACTGAGGCTGGCAGGTTTGAACTCACCCGGGCCTGCTAAACAACAATGACAAACTGAAAAAAATAGCCAGGCATTATGGTGGGCACCTGTAACCCCAGTTACTTTGGAGACTGAGGCAAGAGAATTTCTTAAGCCCAAGAGTTTGATGTTGCTGTGAGCTGTGACTCCAAGGCTCTCTACAAAGGGTGACATAGTGAGACTCTGTCTCAAAAGAAGAAGAAGAAGAAGAAGGAAAAGAAGAAGAAGAAGAAGAAGAAGAAGAAGAAGAAGAAGAAACTAAACAAGGAAATATTACACTTAAATCTGACCCTAGAACAAATGGACTTAACAGACATCTACAGAACATTTCATCCTAATAAAACTGAATATACATTCTTCTTATCAGCCCACGGATCATCCTCCAAAATTGATCATATCTTAGGACACAAGTCTAACCTCAGCAAATTGAAAAGAATAGGAATTATTCCTTGTATCTTCTTAGACCACTCTAGATTAAAAGTTGAACTCAACAGCAACAGGAATCTTCATACTCAAACAAAGTCATGGAAACTAAATAATCTTAGGCTGAGTGATAGCTGGATCAAAGACAAGATTAAGAAGGAAATCACCAAATTTTTGGAACAAAATGATAATGAAGACACAAATTATCAAAACCTGTGGGATACTGCAAAGGCAGTCCTAAGAGTGAAATTTATACCATTGGAAGCCTTCCTCAAGAAAACAGAGAAGAAGCCAAAAACATAATGGATCTTCTCAAGCAACTGGAAAAGGAAGAACATTCCAATCCCAAACCCAGCAGAAGAAATGAAATAATCAAAATTAGGGCAGACTTAAATAAAATGTAAAACAAAATAATCATTCAGAAGATCAACAAAATAAAAAGTTGTTATTTTTTGAAAAGATTAATAAAATTGATAAACCTTTGGCCAGCCTAACCAGAAACAGAAAAGTAAAATCTCTAATATCATCTACCAGAAACAATAAAGGAGAAATAACAACAGACACCTCAGAAATTAAAAAAATCCTCAATGATTACTATAAAAACTCTATTCCCAAAAATATGAAAATATGAAGGAAATGGACTAATACCTGGAAGCATGCCACCTTCCTAGACTCAACCAGAAAGAATTAGAAATGTTAAACCCAGCTATTTATCATCATTTGATCTTCGATAACCCTATCAAAACATTGAGGGGAAAGACTCCCTGTTTAACAAATGGTGCTGGGTGAACTGGCTGGCGACCTGTAGAAGACTGAAACTGGACCCTCACCTTTTACCATTAATAAAAATTGATTCTCACTGGATAAAAGATTTAAATTTAAGACATAAAACTATGAAAAATTCTAGAAGAGAGTACAGGGAAAACACTTTAAGAAATAGGCCTGGGAGAATATTTTATGAGGAGGACCCCCCGGGCAACACCAACAATCCATTACTGGGATTTGATCAAGCTAAAAAGTTTTTGCACAGCCAAGAGCACTGTAAGTAAAGCAAACAGACAACGTTCAGAATGGGAGAAG
Organism: Loris lydekkerianus; assembly: GCA_963574355.1. Taxonomy (NCBI): domain Eukaryota; kingdom Metazoa; phylum Chordata; class Mammalia; order Primates; family Lorisidae; genus Loris; species Loris lydekkerianus. Next base: position 7,428 of record CAUYPK010027517.1, read on the forward strand.
ATTTTTGCAGGTTTTGCTTCTGACAAAGGTCTGATAACTAGAATCCACAGAGAAATGAAACTAACCAATAAGAAAAGAACAAATAAATCCATTTCTATGTGGACAAAAGACTTGAACAGACACTTTTCTGAAGAAGACAGGCATGTAGACTACAAAACACATAAAAAAGCTCATCATCTTTAATCATCAGAGAAATGCAAATTAAAACCACTTTGAGATACCAGCTAACTCCAGTAAGATTAGCCCACATAACAAAATCTTCAAACTACAGATTTGGTGTGAATGCAGAGAGTAGGGAACACTTCTATACTGTTGGTGGGAATGTAAGCTAATACGACCTTTTTGGAAAGAAGTTTGGAGAATACTCAAGGAACTAAAAGTAGACCTGCCATTAGATCCTGCAGTTCCTCTACTAGGTATTTACCCAGATGATCAAAAATCATTTTACAACAAAAACATTTGCACCAGAATGTTGATTGCAGTCCAATTCATGATTGCCAAGACATGGAAGCAGCCCAAGTACCCATCGACCCATGAATGGATTAACAAATTGTGGTATATGTACACCATGAAATACTATGCAGCCATAAAAGATGGAGACTTCACAGCTTTTATGTTTACCTGGATGGAGCTGGAACATATTCTTCTTAGTAAAGTATCTCAAGAATGGAAAAAAAGTATCCAGTGCTTCTATGAAATCAATAGATAATCTCCTGCACATTCATATGAATGGTAAAACATAACTACAGAAAGTAGAAGGGAAGAGGAGGAAAGAGGGGAGGGGAGGGTGGAGGGAGGGTATTTGGGGGACCTCACCTAGTGTGTATGATGCAATGGTACATTTTAAAACTATTATGAAAGAGTATTATTGTAATGGATGTGTTAATCAGTTCAATGTAAGCATTTCACATTGTATATCAAATCAGTACACTGAATACCATAAATGTATCGATGTATACAGTTATGATTTCATAAAAACAAAATAAAAAAATTTAAAAAAGTAATAGGCAAATGTCCAATAAATGTAAATTACCAAAGTTCATTTAAGATAAAAATATAATTCTTGATTAGATCAATGGTTATTTAAAGACATCAAAGAAGTAATCAAAATCTGCCTCCCTAAGCTCCCTGATTACCACCAAATTCTGGATTCATATGTTTTTAAAGGTAAGGTCTTCTAAACATTTAGGGAAAAGGTAATCACTAGTTTGTAGTAGTGTTCCAGAGAGAGCTGGAAAATATACTGGCTTAAGGACAGTACTAGAAAGGAAATTTATAGGCTAATCACCTTTAATAACAGATGTAAACATCCTAAATAAATAATTGGACATTTGCAATATCTTCTCGACTAATAAAGGCTATATCTGTATAAAAACAGTCTACTAATCTACAGCTTTCTACCCTTCTGACTTTTGGCCTATTGGGAAGTGTCTTCTTTTCTGTCTGTGCTAAGGACAGGCCTCTGCAATTTGCACTTACTGCTGATGGAGCTCCCTCTGGTGCTGGCAAGGCTCTGGAGACCATATCTGGCTACACTTAAACAGACATTATTAGAATTAATTACCATTTTAAACTATGTCTTTTCATACATTTAGCAAACCTTTATTAAGAGTGGAAGATATCAAGGGTAACCAAATGGAGACAGAGAAGGTCAGACTATCACTTTGTTGATGATATGATCTGATACTTAGAAAATCTGCCAAGGGCTCACCACAAGACTCCTGAATGTATCAAGAAATACAGTAACATCTCAGGAAATAAATCAACTTTCACAAATCAGTAGCCTTCAAATATGCCAATAGCAGTCAAGCTGAGAATCAAATCAAGAATCAAATCAAATCAAGTTGCTTTCCACTAGCAACAAAGAAAATGAAATACCTTGGAATATACTTAATGAAGAATGTGAAGGATCCCTACAGAAAGAACTGTGAAACACTGAGAAAAGAAATAGCAGAAGATGTTAACAGATGGAGGAACATACCGTGCTCATGGCTGGGAAGAATCAACACTGTTAAAATAACTATATTACCCAAAGCAATCTATAGATTTAACATAATCCCCATTAAAATACCAGTGTCATACTTTGAAGATCTTGAAAGAACTGTTCTGTGTTTCATATGGAACCAGAAAAAATACTGAACAGCCAATACACTTCTACAAAATAACAACAAATCTGGAGGCATCATGTAATACTATACGTCTGTAATGATCAAAACAGTATGGTAACACAAATGGGGACATAGATCTATGGAACAGAGAATCTAGAGGAGAAACTAGCGTCATATGCCAACTGATCTTTGATAAAGCAAAACAAAAGCACATACTGGGGTAAAGAATCCCTATTCAATAAATAGTGCTAGGAGAACTGGTTAGCCGACATGTAAAAGACTGAGACTGGATTCACACCTCTCACCACTTACAAAAATTAACTCATGATGGATAAGAGATTTAAATCTATGAGAAAAAACTGTAACAACTCCAGAAGAAAGTGTGGGAAAAACTCTGGATCTTATTGGCCTGGGAAAAGAATTTATGAAAAAATACAACTTACTCTCAAAAAAGGCTGCTGTTCAAAGAGGTATCTCTCTTTTCAAATTAGAGATATGATAATTTGAAGAGAATTTAAATGAAAATATTTGATATTAACTTATAACTACCTTTTCACTCTACCTTCAATTAACTTTGAACCAGAAAAACTTCAGTAACTGAAAAACTTTGTAAAGAAAATGGGTCGGGTGTGGTGGCTCATGCTTGTAATACTAGCACCCTGGGAAGCAAGGATGAGTGTATTGCTTGAGCTCAGGAGTTCAAGACCAGCCTGAGCAAGAACAAGACCCCATCTCTACTAAAAATAGAAAAATACTAGCTGGGCGTTGTGGCAGGCACCTGTAGTCCCAGCTACTCAGGAGGCCGAGACAAGACAATCTCTTTAGTCCAAGAGTTTGAGGTTGCTGTGAGCTATGATGGTGCCAAAAGATTCTACCCAGGGTGACAGAGTGAGACTCTGTCTCAAAAAAAAAAAAAAAAAAATCATTTTGAAAAAAATATTCTGGTGATACTATTAACACATTAAAAAGAGATCAAATAATACTTCGTTTGCAAAGAGAAAAAAATAATTCATTTTTTGTGATCATGTTTAAAGTGTTTGCTTTTGTAATCTTTAATTTTTGTTGCAATTTTTTTTTTTTTTTTTTGGCTGGGGCTGGGGTTGAACCTGCCACCTTTGGCATATGGGGTTGGCACCCTACTCCTTGAGCCACAGGCACCACCCCTGTAATCCTTAATTTTTATTGGAAATGTATTAATTTCATTAATTAAAAAAAGAATTCCAAACCCAGTTTTTTAAAATACCCCTATGAAGACTAAAAAAATATAAAATGTGGGTTCAGTGCCTATAGCTCAAGCGGCTAGGGTGCCAGCCACATACAACGGAGCTGGCGGATTTGAATCCAGCCCGGGCCCGCCAAACAACAATGACAACTACAATAAAAAAAAGTGGGCGTTGTGGTGGGTGCCTGTAGTCCCACCTACTTGGGAGGCTGAGGAAAGATAACTGCTTAAGCCCAAGAGTTTGAGGTTGCTGTGAACTGTGACGCCATGGCACTCTACCCAGGGTGACAGCTTGAGACTTTATCTCAAACAAACAAACAAATATAAAATGTGTACTGGTATTATTTTATACCCGTACTGTAATTTCCTTTCCAAGCAGGAAGAAAGTAGCACATGCAAGGTCATATAGGCATGAAACAACACGATCTGAGGAATCTGAAGAGTCTGGTGCTGCTAGTGGTAGGCACGCTGTGAGAAATGTTCCAGAGAGGAGAGTGTGGTGCTTCATGGCCTATTATTTGTTCCTGACTATCACCATTTCAGTTCTTGGATTTGACCTTATCATTGGCACAGTCATCTATAAAGTACTTAATCCTTTCTGTGCTTCAGTTTCCTTATATATAATTGAGAATAATGCTAGTACCTATGTTAGGGGGATCTCTATGAGGTTTAAATGAATTGATACTGTGAAGTACACAGAACAGTGCCTGGGCATGGGAAAAGATTTCTCTTTTCTATCTTTGGGCTTGCTATAAACTACCCACTCCATTGACGATCTCTATATTTAGTAACCAGTAATCTTTTATGAAGAGATTTTTTTACCCCCCTCTTACAAGCAACAATCTCTCCCAGTTCCATTTATGGTCCTTTTCTTCCTGTGGGAATATCCGACATGCACCCTCTGACTCCCTCTCCTGGGATTCAATGTCTTTGCCAATATTATGGGAGAATTTTAGGAAAATCTTCTTTTTGCCTGGATGTTTTCTGAGATCTTCTCATGTAGACATTTTCCTTCTCTTGAAAAGGTAGGGGGGCTAATGTATTACAAGGAGCTGTGCATTTCTTTCTAGAAAATGAGCTACCTCTAACAAAGGAAAAAGCATGCAGATGCTCCAAATTCCTTGGTAAAATGTTGTTTAGAAATCTTATTTTCTTGATTTTAACTGATTATATTAAAAAATAGAAAAAAAAAAAAACACCCCACCCACTTCTCCCTTTCAGTGTCTTAAATGAATTTAAGAACGTTTTGGTTAGACGTTACCATTGGCCTGTAACTTCAGCCTTGAGGAAAGTAACACAGAGATCTAGAACATCTGCCCATTTAGAATGGCTTTCAGGTCATGCTGGTACTGTTTTGTCTATAGATAATAATGTCTTCCTATCCCAGAAAATCAGGGGCCCTGGACCATTCAACTGATTGAAGAATTATTAAAGCAGAAGGCAGAAATGAAATAGTCTCTGAGCATTTCTTGGCCTCCCATTTTATAGGTGCAGTGGTCTGAATGAGTTCCCCAAAACGTGTGCTGAAACATAGTCCCCAAACAGTGTTGGTATGTGGGCCTTTTGGGTATGTTCAGGTCACAAGGGCTCTGCTCTCATACATGGACAAAGGCACCATACAAAGGACTGTGGGAGTGGGGGTGCTCTCTGCTGCCCTCTGCTGCCCTGCCACGTGAGGATGCAGCAAGAAGGCTCACACAAGATGACAGTGCCTTGACTGATTGGGACTTCCCGGACTCAAGAAAAGTGAGAAATAAATTTCAGTTCTTTATAAATTACTCACTCAGTCTATTGTAGTCTGTCAGAGCAGCATAAATTAACTGAGTTAGTTAGGAATGAAGGAATAATAAAATTCCCGGGCTAGTCTCTGTACAATTTCTGTACAGTCTCTTAGTGTTATAAAATTTCTTGCTTGTTTTGTGATATTAACAAAAAATATTTTGGCTGAACAAGGGAGGAAATTCCAATTTTGGCTGATCCCAAAGTACTTCACTTTACGCTCCTTTCTATTCTTTTTTTTTTTTTTTTTTAGCTAGGGTCTTATTGTGTTGACTGAGCTAAAGAACAGTGACATCATCATGGCTCACTGCAGCCTCAAACTTCCTTGGAGGTGGGGAACTTGCCTCCTCAAGGCAACATGTGGCCCTCCAGATCCCCAAGGGTAGTCCCTTGACCAAATCCACACTTCACAGAACAAATCTCTTTGTTAGAAGGATTTGTTCCGCAAAAATTGGATTCAGTCAAAAGGCCACACTGAAAGATCCAGAAGGCCACAGGTTTCTCACCCCTGCCTGAGTTGGGCCTACAGTTTATGCCACCACCTTGGCTGATTTTTTATTTTTACTTTTTTGTACAGATGGTGTTTTGCTATTGCCCAGGCTGGAGCTTTTGATTCTTTATTACCCTTCTGGTTAGAATAGTTTATAACTTGGTCTAAAATAGGCCCAGGATTGAGGAACTGTGGCAGTAAGGGAGCTGAGGAAAGATTTTTTTGAAGGAAGTATAAGCATTATTCTCTCTCTCCCTTCTTTTTTGAGACAGAATCTCACTCTGTTGCCCTTGATAGAGTGCTGTGGAGTCATAGCACACAGCAACCTCAAACTCTTGGGCTCAAAGAAATCCTCTTGTCTCAGCCTCCCGAGTAGCTGAGACTACAGGTGCCCTCCACAATTTCCATTGTATACTTCCCTTTCGTTTTCCATTGTATACTTTAACGGGGATAGTAAAATTTACCTCCTAGGGTTATTGGAAGGACTAATGTACATGCATGAATATAGATGTCTGCAACAGCTGAATCTGTATGAATTTGTTGACAATAATGCTAGAGTAATTATAGAGTTTGATGAAAATTCCTTAAAGTTATAGGTCCAGTTGTGTTCCAAAGCAAATGACTGCTAGGGAGACTGTATTGCTATTTTCCTTAGAGATGTCAAAGACCTCAGGCTTTAGACAGCCTGTGTTGGTGTCTTACTTCCATCATTGACTGGCTGTGTCCCTTGGTCAAGTTTCTTAACCTCTCTGGACTTTGGTTTCCTTATCTGTAAAATGAGGATTGTAATAGTTTTGACATCATAGTGGTCTTATCAAACCAAATGAGTTTACTATATATAAAGCATTTAGAATAATGCCTGCCTCATAGTAATTGTTCAATACTTGATTACTATTATGATCTTCTCATGCATAAAATAGCTTAAAACAATACCATCTATTTGATCTGACCATCTTCATCCTGTTTGTTAGGGTACACACTCTTACACTGTGCTGCAGCCTGGGGTCGTTTGGAAACTTTGAAAACTCTAGTGGAACTGGAGGTCGATATAGAAGCTTTGAACTTCAGGGAAGAAAGAGCCCGAGATGTTGCTGCTCGGTATTCCCAGACGGAGTGTGTCGAATTCCTGGACTGGGCAGGTAAGTATTTGCAGACTGACTGATGTGATGGATTTGTCTTCTATGGGTTATAGGCTACACTACAGATGTCATCTTCCATCAAGATGATTTATCTGTAGATACAACCACAGTCACAGTTGGCAATAATATATGAAATCTACCTATTTTTTTCTATTTTGCTGTTGGCCTTAAACATTGTGCTTAATAGGAACTGTAATATTGGAAGATTGTTGATTTACGAACTTCTAACAATTTCACCAAAAATTTTCTATAAGATTATATGTATAGTGTATGTTCAAGGCCATTTTTTGAGAGACTTACCAAGATAGTACGTTATTTCCATTTTTCATTTTAGTGATTAGAGTTAGGAGTCACTGGAGAGATTTAAGAGATTGAGGACTCCTTATGCCAATAATCTCCTTACTATTATTGACAATACAATGACAAAGTGGACCATTCTTTTATTTTATTCATTTTTAAAATTTTTACATATATATATGTTTATTAGGTTTCCATTTTTTTTGCCTTTACAAAATTAAAAAGGCTTAAAATTTAATAGCAATAACAATGTTTAAGATAAGGACTAGAAACAAAAAATTCGTAAAGAACAAATGAACATAAATACATTCAGAAAAGGAATCAGACAATTGCTACATCAAAATATTAAGCAATAATAATAATAATACAAAGAAAGTAACATTCACATTGTCAAACAAGAGTGTGTCTATTATAGAATTCTTTGACTCTGAGATTCAGTATGGAGTCATCAGTTAACTTCTTATTATTCCTTCTTTAAGTGTTTAAAAAATAGCACATTTCAGTAATATATTTGGTTCCTCAGATAGAAAAGATTGTAATGGTAATTGGAAAATGATTTATTTAGACAAAATTCATCAATGTTTTTAGTAGTCAGAATAGTAGTTACTTATGGCATGGGGAGGCCTTCTGGGAAGTACTGTTCTTTTTCTTGATTTGGTTGTCAATTACATGGCAGTGTTTGTGAAAATTCATTGAGCTATACACACTATTTTTGTGCTTTTCTGTATGAATGTTATACTTCAATTCAAAATTAAAAAAACTATGCTTATTTTGGCTTTTGCTAATATTTTACTTATATCATTCCCACAGCCCTATAGAATATAGCTTAAATAGATTTCAAGACAGTGTACCTATGTTACTATGTCTGTGTACCAACATGGGTTAAACAACTAGTGCATTTGAAGGGCATAGCATTCCCTTTGCATGGTTGTCTGCATTCAAGATTTTGGCAAGCATTTATTGACTGCCCATATGAGCATGGATATTGTTACAATTGGTTTTTCCTGTCCTCTGGACATTTGTTAATTGGGGGGAGATAAAGCATAGACACATTCAAGTGTTAGGGCTATGATTAAAGGCTAACATTGGCAGAACAGGCAGCCTACGGGTGCTGCAGAATAGTCAGAGAACATGTTGAGTTCAACCTGGGCCATCCTTGAATAATGGATGAAGTTTGGATACACAATAGAAGGGGAACGAATTTGAGCAAAATCTTAGAGCTGGGAGTGAAAGTGGCATATTGTGGACAGTGACAAGATTGCCTTACTGAGCAGCAAGTCCTATTTTCCATGGGTAGGCTATAATATAGGTGGAACAATAGAAGGGGTAAATACATGGCCTCTTGAGACTGAATTTAAATGCTAGGGTCTGCACTTGAAACCTATGTGACCTTGGCAAGGTACTCAAATTCTGAATATCTCAGTTTCCTTTCCTGAAAAAGGGGACCAGTAAAAATAGTTCCTACCTCTTGAGGGTTCTAACAATTAAATGTGATGATGTAAAACACTTAATATCTGGAATGTGGTCAGTGGTCAGCATTTGAAAAATGCTGCTTTTAGTATAGCCTGATTATACCCTTAAATGTCAGTCTAAGGTGTTTTTATTTTATTCTGGGAGCCACTGACACTTTTTATGTGAAAGAGGAAGAGGATGAAAGTGATTTTTAGGAAGATTCAGCTAGTAGCAATAAGATACTTGCTCCTTAGTAAACTGAGAAGGGGAGTAGGAAAACTTACAGAAATAAGGAGATTAAAGGAAGGAAGTATATTTGGAAAGAAAAGAGATGAGTTATACTTTGTACATTATTTTTATAAGTAATTGTTCACTTGTACCAAAAATTTTCTAGGAATAATCTTTCTTATGTCAATTATCTTTGATCTTATGATTAGATCTATAAGTAAAAGATAAAGATAGCCAAGAATTCAATTGATCTCCCACAAGTAGTAAGGGTGAAATTCACATGCTATGATTTAAAATCTATTTGTGAAGAATGAATAAGCCATGGTACTTAAAAATCATAATCCAGGGACAAATTTTGCTGTAATTTTCTGAAAAGAAACGGCTTAGGGCTTATGGGGATGAGGTTTCAATGGTTTCCTTACCCCCCTAATGTTCATGTGTTTTATTTGGATCCTTAAATTTTTAGAGACATTATGCCTAACGTGTCTTAGTGATACAAAAAAGAAGACCATAGAAAGTAAACTACTAGTAATTGTGTTTCTAGATGTTATTAGGATCAGTGCTTCGTGGTAATGTAGCTGTGGAATGTTGGAGACAAATTACAACATAAAATTTAACTTCCGCATTTGTTTAATTCAGACTCACCAAAATTGTACATGAGTTTCATTTCTCATTTCAGTGATTAGAGTAGGAGTCACCTGGAGAGATTTAAGAACTTGAGGACTCCTTACTCCAATAGTCTCCTTCACACTCTTGAAAATTCCATTACTGGAGATGGATTTCTTTGGGTTTTAGAGGTTTGGGAATTTAAGTCTTCAAGATTTGAAGTCTTCCCCCATTAAAATAATATACATCAGTGTTCTCTTAGAGAGGATTAGTTGATAGCTCAGAACTCTGAAGGTGTGGAACAAACATTTATGGTAATGTGGGGTTGAGGTCGTGCTTAGGAGGAGTGGATGTAAGAAGGAGAGTCTATAAAGAAGAACCAGAAATAAATGTCTAATAATCTATAATGGTCCAAGGCAGGCACTATTCTTTTCCATTACTTTTAAACTCTGCAGTTATTTATTACTGTTTCAAAGATCATTTTGTAAAATATTTTTTTCCTCCCTTATAACTATGGCAGGTATATTATAGATGAATAGCATGTTTTACTGGGATTTTTCAAGGTGTTTTTAATCAAACCTTCTAGCCTCCTCTCAGGCCTATCTCCTAGTTTTTCTTTGGAAAATCTGGTACTCATACTTTAAAAAATTGAAGAGTTTTGGGCAGTGCCTGTGGCTCAAAGGAGTAGGGCGCCGGCCCTAAATGCCGGAGGTGGCAGGTTCAAACCCAGCCCCTGCCAAAAACCACATAAACACAAAAAAAAATTGAAGAGTTTGATCATCAACAAAAGTCTGAAATTTAAAAACATATTGGTATTAATTTATCATTTATTACGCTGAAAAATGGAAACATTTAGACTTAAAAATTAATATATTTTTTAATATTTCCATGCTATTCTAGCAATCTGAGAGGAGAAATCAAAAGTCTTCCAGAGGTTATAAAATTTTCTCAGGAAAATAAAAATCACAGATCCTATTTAAATCAGAGTTTTATTGAAACACTAAACTAACCTTTTATTCTACAGATTGGTTAATGATTAGCTGTCTAACACATTGAAAAGAACAGAATACTTGAACATGTAGCAGTGATAGAACCTTTCCCTCAGTCCTTTAGTAAGTATGGATTCTTTTTTAGTTGAATGGAAATAAAATTTCAATCCAGACTTCTTTGGAAAATTTCAGTAAAGATAGTGGCCCTCCCAAAAAATTACAAAGTCTTCCGATGAACCATTTTTATCCTTAGATGAGTCTTCTTAATAGATTTCTTTTGTGATCTATATTTGACTGAGCCACATTTGCATATACACATGTTTAATGTCCTCTTGCTCCATCTCCTTCACACTTCTTCCGCTTTAGTTTGCGGTGCTTAATTTTTTTAGAAGAAGGATGGTGGGACACCTGTTTCAAGTACTTGGTCATCATTGATGTTGTAGCCACCAGTCTGCAGAGTATTTGGTCAATGTCATAGATGGATGGGCTTTCTAGATCATTACTAAATTTTTCTAAGGAGGCTTGTTTTTTCAGCTAAAAAGAGAAAAACGAGATAGATTTTATCTTACTATAGTTCAAATTTGTATTCCAAATATATAAGTTTAATTCTATTAAAACAGTGTGTATCAGTTATTTATACAAAAGAAAGATTACTTTAGAAGTGATAAGTGTAGAAGAAATGTTCTTCTATACATGGCCCATATAAGATTAGAATGATCATTATCACTATCAGCAATTAATGGCATTCTATGGTTAAATATGAATATTAGCAAAAGGTTTTACTTTACTAAGCAGCCTCAAGGTATAATACCATAAAATCGCATCACTTAAGAAACAAAATATTTATAAATATCAGTTGTTCTGAAGGTCATTGAGGTTTTTTTGTTTATTTGTTTGATCTTTGAGCTTTTAGGACTACCTCAAACCATGGTGTCATTTTTTGGCAAACTGGACAATTAGTTTAGAAGTTCTATTTCCTAGTAAAGTTATACTAGCATTAGAAATTAGTTTATGTAAAAAATACATGCCAACTCTTGTACTTAGCTTTCTTTGATAATTCTAGAAGGGTTCTAAGAGATCTCGTGATCCAGATCCTTCATTTTATGAAAAGGCAGCTGAGAAAGATCAAATGACTTAACTAAGGGCACAGACAGCTAACTTTATTTCCTGTACATTTTACTCACGGTAGCACACTATTTTTATAACCTGAAGTAGAGGGATTAGACTAGATGAGTTTTTAAATACCATAGGATCTGACAGGTTGGACCAGATAATTATATAGACATTCTAATTCAACACAGCTATGTGCAAGACGCCACACTAGATGCTGAGGGAGTCAGGGCAGCAGGGGACAGTCACAAAGAGGAATAACACATGGCACCCTCCCTTAGAAACTGGTTATCTTATGTTCTAAACTCTTCCAGATCTTGTAACTGTTACTATTTGCATCACTACCTTTTTTTGGTGTTTCTTCCATTTCAACCACAGGTAATGCACAGATAAAACAAATAGAATTAAAACAAGAGCTTGCACTAAGATATAAGTTAGATGTAAACAACCCTGAAATATATCCATGTTTGCAAAGTTGCAGCACAGTTTTTCCAGAGGGTAAGGCAGACAGTGAGACGGAGGAGGCTTAACTTTCAGATAGTGTACTTCTTCTGGAAAAATCTCCCATCCAACCTTTGTCCAGGTAGTTCCATCACAAATGCAGCAGCTCTCCCTGAAGAAGCAGATGAACAACAGAGAAAAAATTAGGAATAGTCGTTGATTAGACATCTTTCTCAATTGGAAAAAAATATCTCTAGCTAAAAAATTGGTCAGAGACAGAGAAGAAAGTGCCTTGAGTTGTTAGTTGATATTGTGCTTCAGTCAAGGCATCTCAGGTTATCTTGCCAGTTAGCAAAATATACCCAGCAAAATATACACTAATGACTATTATAACATCATCAGTCATAGTGATTCAGAGATAAGTTCAGTGACATCATAATGAACCACATTGGAACTAAAAGATGTCACCCAACCAATCACCTTGGGTTTTTTTTTTTTTTTTTTAGACAGAATCTCAAGCTCTCCCCCTATGTAGAGTGCTGTCACAGCTCACAGCAACCTCAAACCCTTGGGCTTAAGCAATTCTCTTGCCTCAGTCTTCCAAGTAGCTGGGACTACAGGCACCCATCACAACCCCCAGCTGTTTTTTTGTTGCAGTTGTCATTGTTTTAGTTGGCCTGGGTTCAAACCTGCCACTCTTGGTGTATGTGGCCAGTGCCCTGATGACAGAGCTATAGGCACTGCCACACCATGGGTTTCTTAGAGATGCTTTTTATTTCTGCCAGAGTGGCAAGCCACTTCTTTAATTTTCTTAAAAGTGAAGACTTTTGCTGGGCAAGGCGACTCATGCCTATCATCCTGGCACTCCGAGAGACGTAGGCAGGTAGATCGCTTGAGCTCATGATTTTGAGTTTGAGACCAGCCTGAGCAAGAGCAAGACTCCCCTCCCCCATCTCTAAAAATAGCCAGGCATTGTGGTGGGCTCTTGTAGTCCCAGGTACTCAGGAGGCTAAGGCCAGAGGATCTCTTGAGCCCAGGAGTTTGAGGTTGCTGTGAGTAACTTAGTAGAATTTGCCCTGTTGGATTTCAAAATTTCTTGGAACTAGTGACTCCCCCTCCTTCCTCCCTCCTTTCCCTCTTCTGTTTCCCAGGCTACAGTACCGAGTCATTAGCCTAGCTCACAGCAACCTCAAACTCCTGGGCTCAAGCAATCCTCCTGCCTCAGCCTCCTGAGTAGCTGAGACTACAGGAGCCCACTGCAATGTCTGGCTAATTTTTCTACTTTTGGTAAAGATGGGATCTCACTCTTTCTCAAGCTGGTCTTGAATTCCTAAGCTAAAGCAATCTACCTGCCTCAGCCTCCCAGAGGGCTAGGGCTGCTGAGCCACTACGCTGGGCCAAGCAAAACCAAAACAGGACTTGATGATTTGGGACATTCCCAGCCTATCCAGATTGTAAAGTGTCAAAATTAAGATATTCACTGTCAAAAAACTGTGTTTTGTAGAGAAAGCCAAGGATGTGGCTGGATAGCTTTTTGCTAGTGCTGAACAGAATAGGCATGGGACTCAGCCATCCCAACAGAAGTCAGGAATAGAAATGAGATTTCCTGCAAAAGCTTCTTGTCTAATGGAGTCAATCTCTGTGACACACAGGGAGATTCATAAGGTTTCTGAGAATGTTGTACCAGTAGAAATAGCAGTTTGGACAAAGGGACAGAGAGAGAACAAAATGAAAGGGTTCTGGACTGCCAAAATTCTACAGGCAGGAAACAGACTAATAAAACAGTTCAGCTACAAACACGTGGTATCTTTCATGAAAAAGGAAGGACGAACAAGAGTGTGGAATCTCAGATCCAGAGGGCAAAGCTCCAGGACTAGAGGACAGAGTCTCAAGCCACAGATGTTTATTCTCAGGTCTCTGAAACCTAGTGGAATTTGCTCTGCTGGATTTCAAAATTTCTTGGAACTAGTGACTCCTTCCCTCCTCCCTCCCTCCTTTCCTGCCTCCTTCTTTTCCTTCTTTCCTCCTGCTGTTCTCCCTATTTGAAAGGCAGTGTCTTTAACTATTATTCTATGCCCATCCCATCATTGTATTTTGGAAGAAGATAACTTGTTTTCTAGATTCTCAGGACTACAGATGGAGAGGAATTTTGTCTCAGGAGGGATCATACCCAGAGTCTCACCTATACCTTGTTTAGATGATTTAGATTATGAGAGTTGAGACTTTAGAGTTAAGATTTTGTTTTATTTATTATTATTATTTTTTTTTTTTTGAGACACAGTCTCACTATGTCGCTCTGGGTAGAGTGCTGTGGTGTCATAGCTCACAGCAATCTCAAACTTTGGGCATAAGTCATTCTCTTGCCTCAGCCTCCCAAATAGCTGGAATTACAGGCGCCCGCCACAACACCCAGCTATTTTTTGGTTGTAGTTGTCCTTGTTGTTTGGCAGGCCAGGGCTGGATTTGAACTTACCAGCTCCGGTGTATGTGGCTGGCACCCTAGCTATTGAGCTACAGGCACCGAGCCTATTGTTATAATTATTGTTATTGTTGTGATTATTTTGAGTTAAGATTTTGGATGAGAATTTGGACATGAGTCAATATTATAATGGGTCCAGACATTTGGGGATTTGTGGTAGGGTGAATATCTTTTACTTATGGGATAGATGTGAATTTGGGGGGAAGGGGTAAAGAGTGCAGAATTAGAAGGCTGAATAATAGCTAGCAAGATATCTGGCTGGGCTCAGTGGCTCACTCTTGTAATCCCAGCACTTGGGAGGTTGAGGGGAGTGGATTGCTTGAGCTCAGAAGTTTGAGATCAGCCTGAGCAAGAGGGAGAACTTGTCCCTAAAAAAAATAGCAGTGCAATGTGGCAGGCACCTATAATCCCAGCTACTTGGAAGACTGAAGCAAGAGGATCTCTTAAACCAAAGAATTTGAGGTTTGCTGTGAGCTATGATGCCACAGCATTCTACCAAGGGTGACCAAGTAAGACTCTGTCTAAAAAAACAAACAAACAGAAAACCCAAACCCAAAACAAACAAACAAAAAACCAAAAGATGTCTAGGTCCTCATGTGACGAAAGAGACAGATTCTTAAATTAAGGATCTTGTGTTGGGGAGATTTTTCTGGATTATCCAGGTGGAACCTAAGTGTAATCACAAATGTCCTTGTAAGTGGGATGCAGAGGGAGATGTGACACAGGAGAGGATGATTTGATGATGGAAGCAGAGATTGGAGTGACGTGTTTGAAGATAGACCACATGCCAAGGAATTCTAGAAATTGAAGCCATTACAAATTGAAAAAGGCAAGGAAAAGATTTCCCCTCAGAGCCTCCAGAAGGGAACAGCCCTGCCAACACCTTGACCCTCGCCCAGTGAAACCGTCTGGCCTCTAGAACTGGAAGAGGATAAATTTGTGATAATTTTTTCTAAGCCATGAAATTTGTGGTAACAGATATAGCGGCCAGCCTATTAACCTTTAAATTAATCTGGGACTAATCTATATTTTACAGTGTTCAGTTGTCCCATCTAGGAATATGATAAGCTCATCCACTTATTTAACTCTTTTATTTCTCTCAGAAAAGTGTTGTCATGTTATTTAAACAGGTTTTGCAAATTTTGTGGTAACATTACTATGTATCCTATCACGAATGAATGAATTATTTAAAACAGTTTTTCAAAACAGGGAAAACTATTTTTAATTTTTTTAAGGATGAAGAAGAGTAAAGCAAATGGTAATTTGTCTATTGAAAATGTTTTTTATTGTTCCTTTCTCCAGAGTGGACATTTTGATAAAATAAGGTATCTCTGAGATCAGGTGTCGTGTTTTATATTTAATTTATTCTTCAGAAAGTTCCAGCACAATTTTAGGAACATACTGAATGCCCCAAAGTGATATGTTAGTTGGGTGTTATCTTTCTGAAATTCAGTAAAAGCTACTACAGCAAATCTCTTACACACAGTCTTTATAAAGCTCTGAATATTTAATAGTATGTTATAAACAGTTGAACATGTTTTTCTTTTGGCCTTTGTCTTATTATTATGTGGTTTACTGTCCATTCTTTCAGATGCAAGGCTGATTCTGAAAAGATACATTGCAAAGGTCTCTTCAGCCATTACTGACCCAGAAAAGGGACCAGGGAAGCTCCTTAAGGAAGACAAGGTAATGTATTTGTGATTATTGCTTGTTTTGAAGTTTTTCTGTGAATTTTATCTTACATTTTAGTTTCTATACTGATGCTTTAGAAGTAGGTGATGGTCCTTTTTTCTCCTCTTCTTCCTTTCTCCCTCCCTTCCTTTCTTTCATTAGAAACTACTGATAATGGCTCAGCACCCATAACACTGTGGTTATGGTGCCAACCACATGCACCAAGGGTGGCAGGTTCGAGCCTGGCCCAGGCCAGCTAAACAACAATGAGAACTGCAACAGAAAATAGCTGGGCATTGTGGCGGGTGCCTGTGGTTTCAGCTGCTTGGGAGGCTGAGGCAAGAGAATTGCTTAAGCCCAAGAGTTTGAGGTTGCTGTGAGCTGTGATGCCATAGTACTCTACTGAGGGCAACATAATGAGACTCTATCTCAAAAAAAAAAAAAAAAAAAAAAAAAAAAAAGAAAGAAAGAAAGAAAGAAAGAGAAAGTAAAGAAAAGAAACTATTGATAAAGGATACACTGCTCAAAATTAAATGAAATAGTATTTAAGTGTGTCACAGAGATGTGCTAAGTTTCACACCCAGCAACATGGATGAGTCTTAGAAATGAAGTATTGAGTAAAAAAAAAAAAAAAAAAAACATCAAAGACGACAAAGATTTACAAAGATTTTTGTAAAGCTCAAAAACAAGCAAAATCGAATTACATTGTTTAGGGATGCCTACCTATAGGGATAAAACTATTAAGAAAGGAAAGCAAAGCAATGAGCGCAGATCTTAAGTTATCTCTAGGAGTCCAGCAGGGGGCTGGGCTAGGGGAGGGACATGGAAGTTATGTTAGCAATGCTGGTAGTGTTCTGCTTCATCTGTTGAGTACTGGGACCCACTGATATCCATTTCATTATTTGGCTTCAAAGCTTAGATATACATTATATATTTTGATACATATATAAATGTTCATATACTGTGCATTTTTTTTTTTGATGTATCAAATTTTCCACAATGGAAAGAAAGATACACAGATGTAAAGATAGCTAATTGTAAAGCCAGAGTGCCATATATCCAAGCCCTATACCTAAGTACTGCTTCTGGACAAGTTTATTGCTTTGAACTTACATAAAAAATGCTCAGTGTATTAGAAATGTGTTTTGCTTTTAGATTACTTCATGCATTTATCTGCAGGATGCTCTGTAAATTTCCTGTAGCTTATAATTTAAAAGAGAAAAACTGGGTATTGCTAAAAATTGTAAGACATCACCAGGTGTGCAAACTTTTTTTTTTTTTTTTGTGGTTTTTGGCCGAGGCTGGGTTTGAACCCACCACCTCCAGCATATGGGACTGGCACCCTATCCCTTTGAGCCACAGGCACCACCCTCAGGTGTGTGAACTTGATAAGTTACACACTTAAGTCATACAAAACACTGTGCAAAATCTCTTGTGAAACAAAAAGAGGCAGAATTCTATTAGATTATCTATTGGAATTATTCTGAAAACAAAATTTTCCTGGAACAAAGAAATAGTGCTTTGTTGAACTAGTTGCTAGAAAAATCTTTTAATTTCAGTTTTTAAAATTGGGTAATTTGAACTAGAAAATACTTTGTACCCGTAGTAATAATTAGGAAAATTTTGAAATGTCTAAAGTTACTTAATAGTTTTCCCTTTTCCATCTCTCATCTTATTACCCTGTGGTTATGACAAAAATTTTGTGATAATTGAGCCACATTTTTTCCCTTCACTTATAGGGGCATATGTATACACACATACATTTGGAATTTTAGGAGATATTTATAAAGATTGGATCATTCGGTCATATTATTCTTTAATTTACTTTCCCCCATCTTAATAACATATCATGAACACCTTTCCAGCCTACTTCCTTCTACATTCTTCTGAATGTGCTGCTACTTCATATTTAATAGTATGGATCAGGCAAACTACAAATTTGTTTATTTCTCTTTGTTATTATAAACCATAGTACAATAAACATCTTAAATCAGACACCAGAAGTTTATCACACGTGTGCAATGAGGTGGTGTTACAATGCAAACTGAGAAATTTTCAGCAAAGTGGGGCTTTTCTTGCATTTCTTAAACTTCCTCCTGTGAACCATTGGAGAGGGAATCAGCTACCAGCACTATCTTTGGAGCTGCACAAACTTATTCTTTTTCAGCCTTTGCATGCACTTTGTTTTGTCACACGCCTCAATGAAAATAAAGAATTGGGCAGGAAGGAGGAAGGAGGTTTGCTAAGTTACCACCTAATGGGTACAATGTAGGGGTAGATAGTACACCGGGGTGAAGGACTCAACTACAACTTGGACTTGACTTTACAAATGCAAACAATGCAACCTAAAAACAAAAATTACAGAGAATGTATAGGTTGGCACAAGACTTCATGACTCCTGGTGGTGTCAGGAGTTTTATTTATTCCTCCAATGTTAGAGCTGCATTGTCCAAAATAGCAGCCACTAGCCACATGTGGGTATTTACATTTGAATTCTTTAAAATTAAATAAATTGGTGTGCTCTCACCTAATGGGCACAATATAAGGGTATAAGGCACACTTAGTGAGGGACACAACTACAACAGGGACCTTACCAAACAAATGCAAACATTATAACCTAGTGATTTGTAGTCTCCTATTAATTTTGTTACTGGACAAAGAGGGTCTGGCTGCCTGTCGCTGTCAGCCAATATGCAGAGATGGGGATAGGTCCACCAAATTTTATTTGTCAGAAGGCTGGGATTCTGGAGAACAGTGAGAGTAGTCTCTCCAAGAGTGTTCAGTTTTTCCATTTCCAAAATTACAGTTTTATACGTTTTTAAGTTCAAAGTGAAGGCCATGTTAATCCTTATCTTAAACAATAATTGGCAGAACCCACAATCCATAGTAAATAATAATCAGTATAACTCATGACCCCAAACAACATATTAATTCAAAAATTAATCTCCTAAATAAATTCACCTAAACTACTCAAGATAGGCTTCTTAAGGGTGGGAGCTAAATTTACAAACCAGTAAGACTGGGAGACAGGCTAAAGATCAGGCAGGACCTAAACAGACCAGACCAGCCCCGTCATATCTGCCTTCGCCTGACAGACTCCATCTTATTCTCATTCTCTGTGCTTTCAATCTGAAATAAAAAACTTAAATTACATTTAAAATTCAGGTCCTTAGTGACACTATCTACATTTCTAGGGCCCAATACTTACTATTTTGGACAATGCAGATTTAGAACATTTGCATCATCATGGAAAGTTCTGTTGGACAGTGCGGGTAGTTTTGTTTTAAAACAAAGTGGAAAGTAAATTCTCTATTTCTGTCCCTAGAACACTGTTCTCAATGCGTGTCGTGTAAAAAATGACTGGTTGGAATCCCATTTGGAAGCTTCCATTAATGAGATTTTTGAGCAGAAACAACAACTGGAAGATATTGTGACCCCTATTCTCACAAAAATGACTATGCCACGTAAGTTTTGGGTAAAAGGTAGTTTGAATTCAGAAAAGGTGAAAATTAGGTTCAATGTTATTTTTTTCTGTGATATTCTGATTTTGACAATCTTCACTAAGTAGTCATTAACCTTATTTCAAGCACTAATCCATGATATAGTTCCCTCATTTCATTATTAGGATTAACTAATAATAATGACTGAATTCTTTCTATAGGAAATGCCCAATACTGATCTTACTATTACCACCATCAGTCATTAAATTTTATGTAATTAATTACTGTGCCTTTGCCTTTGATTTTGACCAAGAATTGCTATCTAGGAAGACATGTCTTCCTGGGAAATAGGGTGTCAGAATTTGAAAAGCGAATCTTCAGTAGTATAGTTGTATATTTGGGGGAAAAAATCTACTGTGGAAACAGCATCCTGAGAATGGAGAAGGTGCATATATCAGAATCTTTGTGAAATAACAGCTTCATTGAGAAATAATTCTCACACCATAAAATGCACCATTTTAAAGGGTATATATAAATCGGTAATTTTCAGTGTATTCACAAAGATGTGTAATTATCACCATCATCTAATTTTAGAACATTTTACCACCTAATATAAAAACTCTATAATCTATTAGCAATCACTCCCATTCCTCCCTCTCCCAAGCCCTGACAACTACTAACCTACTTTTTGTCTCTATGGACTTGCCTATTCTGAACATTTCTTTTTTTCTTTTTCTTTTCTTTTCTTTTTTTTTTTTTGAGACAGAGTCTCAAGCTGCTGCCCTGGGTAGAGTGCTGCCGTGTCATAGCTCACAGCAACCTACAACTCTTGGGGTCAAGTGATCCTCTTGCCTCATTTTTTTTTTTTCTATTTTTAGTACAGACAGGGTCTCACTTTTGCTCAGGCTAGTCTCGAACTTGTGAGTTCAAGCTATCTACCCACCTCAGCCTCCCAGAGTATTTAGTTTATAGGCATGAGCCACCAGCGCCTGGCCTGTTCTGAACATTTCATAAATAAAATCATTTAGTATGTGTGTGGTTGGCTTCTTTCACTTAGCATGTTTTCAAAGTTTATTTGTGAGTAGAAATATAATGCAGGCGGACATTCAAGAGAATATCTGACCATGGTGGCAAGTGAGGTGGGAATGTTCACCTGCATAGACAGAAAACTAGTTTGGGGACGTCTGAGTAAAATTCAGCAGTTTAGTGGAGACAAGATATCAGCAGAGTTAGAAGGTGATTAAAAATACCCTCCAGAGCCTTGGTTCTCAACCTTCCTAATGCCACAGCCCTTTAATACAGTTCCTGTGGGTCACTACCCACAGGTTGAGAACCTGTGAGGAGACAATTTAGCCTGAAGGCTATTAACAGTAACACATTGCCCTCCCATTCCCTAAGGCAACTTTGTTTGTTACCTACTTAGTTCTGCCTTTGATAATTGCTCTATGATTTAGTGCCTCCACCCTGATGACCTTTTTCATAATAAAAAAAAACCACTGGAATGATTGAGTCATGAGACTATTAACTCTTTACTTCATCATTCTGTAAACACATGCCCTAAAAATCTTAATAAAAACCTCCAAAGACTTCTAATCAGGGTGGTAGCTGTCTGCCTCTATACAGGCCTTCAGGGTCTCAGCCTATTTTTTCCAGAAGCTGTGCATGTGAAAGCCATATTTTTATTTTGCTTTGGTATATTGCAGAGTTGTATGATAACTCTGTTTAATCTTTTGAGAAACTGCCATTTTTGAGGAACTTCCTACCAGGAGTACTATGTATATGAGGATTCCAATTTCTCCATATCTTTGTCAATATTTATCACTGTCTTTTAAAAAAATTTTAGTCATCTTAATGAATGTGAAGTGGTATCTTAATGTAGTTCTGAGTTTCATTTTCCTAATTACTAATAATTTTAATCATCTTTTCATGTGTTTTTCTCATTAGCATATTTTCTCTGGAGAAATGTCTGAATTCTTCATCTATTTCTCAATTGGATTGTCTTTTTATTTTTAATTGTGTGAGCTCTTTATGTATTCTGAATATAAGTACCTTATCAGAAATATGATTCTGATGTTTCCTCCCATTCTGTGGATTATCTTTTCATTTTCTTATGTTTTTTGAAATATAAAATAGTTTAATTTTGATGAAATCTAATTTATGTAATTTTACTTTGTTGCTGTGCTTTCTATGTCATATCGAAGAAAGCATTGCTTAATCTGAGATAATCAAGATTTAATTCTATGTTTTCTTCCAAGAGTTTTGTAGTTTGATCACTAACCTTTAGTTCTGTGATCAATTTTGAGTTATTTTTTGTGTATGATGTGAGATAGGAGTCTAAGTTAATTCTTTTGCATGTGGATATCTAGTGCATAAGTTTTTTTTTTTTTTTTTTTTGAGACAGAGTCCTGCTCTGTCACCCTGGGTAGAGTGCCATGGCATCATCTTAGCTCACAGCAACTTCAGACTCTTGGGTTCAAGAGATCCTCTTGTCTCAGCCTCCTGAGTAGCTGGGACTATAGGCACCTGCCACAATGTGCCCAGCAAGGTTTTTTTTTTTTTTTTTTTTTCTATTTTTAGTAGAAATAGAGTCTTGCAGCTCAGCCCGGTCTCAAACTCCTGAACTCACAGGATCCACCTGCCTTGGATTATAGGTGTGAGCCACCATGCCTGGCCTAGTACTGAAGACTTTTATGTTTATCAAAAGGGGTTGTAGATTTTAAAAAGTATTCTAGCCTAGGTAATGTGACTTTCCCTTACCATCTATAATTAATACCTATTCAGCATACCCATAGCACTCTCCTAGGTACCTAAAGGAAGACAAAGACTTTAGTCTGTCCTCATTTTTATTTTTTATTTAAAATTTTTTTTTTTTTTTTTAAATTTTAGATTAATATGTAGGTACAAATGATTAGGTTATAGTGTTGTGTTGTTAGGTAAGATCCCTGTTGTAGTTGTCTCCCACCCCCAGGAGATGTGCCTTGTACCTTTACACTGTGCCCATTAGGTGAGAGCATACCAGTCCCCTGCCTTCTCCCTATTCCCTTCTCCCCCCAACTTGAACTTTTCTTTTGTGTGAGTGTGTATTAGTTTGTCAGCTGACTTCACATTAGTATTGAGTACATTGGATACTTGCTTTTCCATTCTTGTGATACTTCACTAAGAATGTGTTTCAACTCCATCCAGGTATAAAAGATTTAAAGTCTCCATCTTTTTTATTGCTGAATAGTATTCCGTAGTATACATACACCACAATTTATTAATCCATTCATGGGTTGATAGGCATTTGGGCTGTTTCCACATCTTGGTGATTATAAATTGAGCTGTGATAAACAATCTAGTGCAAATGTCATGTCCCTGGTTTTAATAGAGCCTATCATCTAGTTTGTGAAAAAGACATACATACCTGAAAAGATAACCCACATAATTATGTGTATGTTCCTGGAAGTCTAAGTATAAAAAGAAAGCATTATGAGAAAAGAAGAATTGCTGTGAAAGGATGGATAACCAGGATAGAATATGAAGAAAATTTCAGAATGGAAGTACAATGTGATGATGAAAGCTTTAGGTATGGAAATAAGGAAGTGGTCAATATCCATCTGACTCATTGTAGTTGAGTCTGTGTTAAGAAACAGTAGAAGGGGCAGCACCTGTGGCTCAGTGGGTAGGGTGCTGTCCCCATATACTGAGGGTGGCGGGTTTGAACCCAGCCCCGGCCAAACCGTAACAAAAAAATAGCCAGGCATTGTGGTGGGTGCCTGTAGTCCCAGCTACTTGGGAGGCTGAGACAGGAGAATCACCTAAGCCCAAGAGCTGGAGGCTGCTGTGAGCTGGGACACCACAGCACTCTACTGAGGGTGAAAAAGTGAGACTCTGTCTCTCTCTCTAAAAAAAAAAAAAAGAAAAAGTAGAAGATAATAGAAAATAAGGTTAAAAGTTATGGTGTGATAATTTTATAAAAACTACTTAGGGATTTGAGCCATTATTTTCAGGGGAGAGGTGCCATTAGAAGGCTTTAGGCCCAAGTGCCCATCGACCCATGAATGGATTAATAAATTGTGGTATTTGTACACCATGGAATATTATGCAGCCTTAAAGAAAGATGGAGACTTTACCTCTTTCATGTTTACATGGATTCAGCTAGAACATATTCTTCTTAGCAAAATATCTCAAGAATGAAAGAAAAAGTATCCAATGTATCTCAGCCCTACTATAAAACTAATTTATAGCTTTCATATGAAAGCTATAACCCAATTATAGCCCAAGAATATGGGGAAAGGGAGGGGAGGGGAGGGAAGAGAATGGGTGGAGGGAGGGTAATTGGCGGGACCACACCTACGGTGCATCTTACAAGGGCATATGTGAAACTTAGTAAATGTGGAATATAAATGTCTTAACACAATAGCTAAGAAAATGCCAGGAAGGCTGTGTTAACCAGTTTGATGAAAATATTTCAAATTGTATATAAAACCAGTGTATGGTGCCCCATGATTGCATTAATGTACACAGCTATGATTTAATTAAGAAAAAAAAAGAAAAGCTTTAGGGTAGTAGAGAAAAGGAATTAAGTAGGGGAGAATAATCAGGCTTTCTTTGTAAAATTGACTGGAAGAAGGGACTAGAGAAAGTGAGAACAGTAGGGCAGGAGTGAGATGATTAAGACCTGAATTATTGGTTAACCAGGTTTGATTCCTACTTATGTCACCACTACCATTAGCCTAGCCCAACAACACCCCCTCCCTTCTCACCTCTGAAGAAGAATCGCCCTTCCCCAAGTCCTCTATGTCACATCCCCGCTAAGCACCTTCATATCGTAGAATATTAACATTAGCTCTTGATGGAACCTCTGACATGACCCCTCATTTTATAATGAAGATAGCAAAAACAAGAGTTTCAGCAGTATAGTCAAAGTTCCTTTAGTCAGTGGCAGAACTGGTAACAATGAATTAACAATATGGGAAATGTGATCTTATGGCTTTAAATGTTAAAAATAAAGGAGGGGAGAGTATTTGCATTGGTATACGAGCAACATAGGGTTTAATTAATAGCTGGTTCAAGCGGGCACATACTGATTTATTCCATGATTTGTTTTATCAACTGGCTTTGTTTAATATCATAAGCTAATTAGATGTAATTTTAAAATCTGCTTCCTTTCAGGTCAAGTGAGAAGTGGCAAATCGTAACCTAAGCTATGGTCAGAAGACAAGTCAAGATTAAACCTTCTACTGAACGTAATATTTTAGAAAAGGCCACAGTTGCTTCTAGTATTTGAAGAGACAAACCTATGATGCCCATTAAAGTTAAGGAAGTATATGTGAGATTTTATAAAAGTGTTTAGGTACAGTAGTAGACCACCCCTGTTTTGTTTGGCCTGTTCAGCATGTTAATGCCTGGCCCCATGTGAGTTGCATGCATTCCTTCAGGAAAGCACGGTGGTTATAAATCACTCACAGAGACACTATGGAGGTTTTAAAAACTACCTAGAAAATCTAGTATTTTTCTTTGTAATTGAAACATCCATAAAAGAAGATACATTTGGCTGTTTCCAGAGGACAAGTTTGTTCTCCTTCTGTAAAAGGAAATCTTACACAGTGAACTTCTGGAGCAAGGAAATATCAAGAATGTTTGGATCAGGGGGCCTCTGCTTACAACTGTCACTCTTTATATCCAAATTAAAATTCACCTGTAAGGCGGGATTTACGTATAGTCTCTGAGCAAACCACCTTTTAATCTTTAACCTCTTTCTATCTTTAAATTAATAAACACAAACCTGTATCATTTTATACTCATATGTAGAAGAGTTCTTTTATTCAGTAGGTTTGACAATACAGATCAGTGTTTTTCAACCCTTTTTATCTCACAGCATGCTTGTACCTATAGTTAAACTTCGATGGCACACTTAAATTATGTCGATCAAGAAAAAAGTAAAGAAGAGAATATACTCAACACGCTTTGAACTTCTTTTGAAAATAATTAATGATCTTTAAAAATTTTCATGGCACACCTAAGATCCTCTCAGCAACACACCAGTGTGCCACAGCATACTGGTTGAAAATCACTGGCGTAGATATTGTAACTGGATTCCATGGAATTTTCCTCCCATTCTGTTTTATATTTTCTGGATTTTTGTTTGTTTGTTTGTTTGTGACGGAGTCTCACTCTATTGTTGGGGCTGGAGTGCCATGGTGTCAACCTAGCTCACAGCAACCTCAGACTCCTGGGTTCAAGTGATCCTCTTGCCTCAGCCTCCTGACTGGCTGGGACTTCCTACAGGGGCCCGCCACAATGCCAGGCTAATTTTTTCTATATTTAGTAGAGACTGGGATCTTGTTCTTTTTCAGACTGGACTCAAACTCCTGAGCTCAAGTCACTCTTCTGCCTCGGCCTCTAAGAGTGTCAGGATTACACTCTCCTGTGGAAAGTCTTGTTGTTGTTGTTGTTGTTGTTTTTTCTAGTTTATTAATCAAACTTCTGAGTCTTCTATTACTTTGTGACTTTATGGAAAAGTTTTGCAGAAATTAAACTGTTTTTAAAAAAGCATTTATTGTTTGTTCTTATGAATTTCTTCCTTTGTCCTGTCTTGACCAGTCTGAAAAACTAGTTTTTCTTTATGGGGGGAAGGAAAACAAATGAGTAATTAGTAATAACTTGTCAGTTGACTTTTTTCTCAACCATGGTTTTGAGATGACCCTGTATTAAATGTCTTGCACATTTTTAAGTTTAGATACCTTTTTAACGTATAAGCAATTCAATTTCAGTTTAAGCAGAAGAACAGTACATACAGTAACTCTCACCTCCTCTCTGGTATATCCAGTGGGTCTTTATGTACAAGAAAGATCTGTGTTTGTTCCATTTCTTAACATACAGTATATCATTGGAAGTCTGGTGTTCTTAAAGGAAAAAGCCAGGTGCCATTTCTCTTGTCTACCCTAACCCTGCATCTGAGTTATCTTGAGTACAATGTTACTTTCCAGGTGTGTGTGCTGAGTAGAGAGGGATCCCTGGATCTCATTTCAAAGATTCTTAAATAAGACTGTGCCATTTCTGGAGATCTCCTAGTATAGAATAAACCTCTCTTTTCCTTTTTATTCATCTTTCAATCCTTATCTTCAAACTTTTTGTAGATTTTGATACATGTCCTGATGTATCAAACTTTTCAACTTGTATTGGCACTTCATGCCAATCACAATTCACAATTCCTATACTTTCCTTTTTTTTTTTTGGACAGGAAGTAGGATTTATTATTGGTAGGCACAATTGATAGGCAGCACAGTGTAAGTCCTCATGAGTGCAGGGCCTGCCACTTGTCCAGGGGGCCATGATTTGAGATGTATTTGACTCCACAGCCATCTGGGATGAGCGGCTTCTCAGTCACCATGTCTTCAAATTCATTTGAGTTAAACTTGGTAAAACCCCATTTCTTGGAGATGTGAATCTTCCGGCGGCCAGGGAACTTGAACTTGGCCCTAGGACGGGCCTCAATCACATGCTCCTTGTTCTGTAGTTTGGTGGGGATGAATGTGATGACTTGGCCAACGTGAACTCTGGCCACAGTGCCCTGGGGCTTTCCAAAGGCACCACGCATACCTGTCTGGAGCCTAGACTGGGGACAGCACAAGGTCTAACACATGAACATGTATTGGAAAAGAATGTCTCCAAGCTCCCTTAGAACAACCTATGCAAGCAACAGGCTGCATATACTGCCAAGGAGGCTGCTATTGGCAGCCATTGTGCCCCAGGCCCCCATGAGGAAAGGAGCATGGTTGGCTTAATTAGCTGCAGGCCTATATTTTCTTAAACCTTTTTTCTTTTTCTTTCTTTTTTTTTTTTTTTTTGAGACTGAGTCTTACTATGCCACCCTCAGTAGAGTGCTGTGGCATCACAGCTCACAGCAACCTCTAACTCCTGGTCTTAAGTGATTCTCTTGCCTTGCCTGTCTGTCTCTCCATGTGAATTGTGAGCTTTTTGAGGGTAGGGACTTTGTCTTCTTTGTGTTCATAACTAAAGAGTCCATACATTGGTAATTTAGTAAACAATAGTTGAATGAATTCTCATTTAGTGCTATATTATACATAGAACTCAGTTCCTCTTCATTCATTGATAGAACTTGTTCACCTTTATAAAAAAGACTCCCAAACCTTATCTCCACGTCTTACCCCATTTCAACTTCTATTCCCTCAGTGGACAAGCCAGATACACATCAAACATTATGACTTTATGTCTAGTTTCTCCTCTGACCTATTTTCATGTTACTTTTTAATGATTACCAATGGATTCCTGGACCTCACTTCAAAGATAACTTTGATATGAGTATCTGAACATTTCTTTCTATCTATAGATCCACGACTTTAATCTGTTTTGAGAGATATAGTGCATTGTTACCTATTTTGGATTGAATTATATATACAGAGGGTAACAAAAATGTATACACATTTTAAGAAAGGAAAAACTGTATTAATATTGTAATACTCAAGTCACATTTGACTTCTGCAATTATAAAGAGATACAAGATATAAGATAACAAACATTATTGGTGTATATTGAGTATTACAATTTTAATACAGTTTTTTCCTTTCTTAAAATGTATATACATTTTTTTGGCACCCTCTGTATATTGATAGAGTTAAAATGCCCTTAAGCTTTGAATGTGAGCTGTTACACAGGTAGCTGTGTAGCTTTTTCTGAAATCCACAGAGTAATTACTGTTTACCAGTCGAAGTGCATACTGATAAATCAAGAAGGTCTGGACGTTATTTGGGACTCAATAGTAGTCAATCAAAGGTTAAATCCCATGTTATAAACAACTTTTACACAGTGGTTCTTTAGATTTTTGTGTTTTGTTGACCAGAAAAAGGTAAAAAAAAAAAAAAAAGAAAAAAAGAAAAGAGATTGATATGACATTATTAAGAAGATAGCTACCATCTACTATCACCATCATTTACTAGGAGACCCATTAACACCAGAAAAGAAGGGATGATATGATTTCACTGTAAGTTTAACTGTAACTTTAAGTTGAATACATTAACCTTTATTATAGATCTGTTATACTTATTTTTCCATGTATGATGAAACTTTTGTCGTGAATCAGAATGGCCTATGGTCCAGCTTGAGAGCTTCTAAGCTCAGGTAGACTATTTAGGTTGACTTGATGCCCCAAAGTGTAAAGGACTGATGCTCACCCCAGTGTTCTGTCTTACATGTGGTAGATTGTATTTTTCAAGGTGGCCATATCTCCCATCCTACATTTTCTTCTTACAATGTGGTCAGGGTGTCACTCTTGCTCAGGCTGGTCTTGAAGCCATGAGCTCAAGAGGTCCACCTGCCATGGCTTCCCAGAGTGTTAGGATTACAGGCATGAACCACTGAGTTCAGCCAATTTACTTATTTTTTAAATCTCAGATTAGTATGAGGGTACGAATGATTGAGTTACAATATTTGTGTTTGTTAGTTGGGGTCCCCGTGGTAGTTGTGTCCTGCATCCAGGAGGTGTGCCATAGTCCCTTACATGGTGCCTGTTAAGTGGGAGAACACCGACCCCCCTCTCGTCCCTGCTCCCTACTCCCTTCCCTCCTCCCCCGACTTGAATTAAATTGAATTTTTCTCTTGTGTGGGTGTGTATTGGTTCATCTACTGGCTTCATAATAGTATTGAATACATTGGATACTTGCTTTTCCATTCTTGTAATACTCTACTAAAGAGAATGTTCTCTAACTCTATCCAGGTTAATACAAAGAGGTAAAATCTTTCAATTTATTGTTATTTTTCTAAAAAGAACTATGGGAAAGGTTTTAATGTAGAGAGATTTGATGATCTCTGCATTTTAGTTATGTACTAGCTCTAGCTCTCAGAACTATAGGTAAGCTAGAGGTGACTTTGTGAATTTTGTCCAAGTTTTCCTGAGGTATGAGGATGTTTCGGAAAACCATGGAGAATCTGAATTTTGAAGCATAAATTCAAACCACAGGAGTCTTACCTGTAGGGCTTAGGGGAACCATGTGAGCCTGAGGGGGACAGCGGTAGGACAGGAGCAAGTGAGAACTTGTTACTCAAAGTGATCTGAGGCAGTAGCTCTTAATGTTAAGAGAAATAAAGGTGACCACCAGTGTAGATAAGGTGAAGATGAAAATGGAAGAAAATATAGTGAACTTGGTAATTGAGTAAAGGCAGGATGGGAAGAGGTTAAGGAATGTGTCTCTCAGGAGAGCCTACAAATAAGACAACTTTCTTTTTTCACATAGTGCATGGCATTTATGGTAGGATTGGGCCCAGTGGCTTAAAAGGACCACGGTCTGTACAAAAAGAAAAAGTTGTAAGGAATATTTTAGGGGGTGGTGTGTGGGTGCCAACAGTAGTTGTTACATGTGGAGGCAGTCATAGAGCTGCTGACACTATTCAGTTTCAAGTAAGAATGGAAACTTTCATTTGTTAAAGCTTTCTTGGTACACAATGAGGAAGAAGATTGACATAGATTTAGTAATCTTACTGCTGCAAGGTGTCCCTTGGTGCCCTGGGGAAGATAGTCCACAGCAAGCCTGATAAATGTGTTACAAAATATTGCATCCTTGAAAGTAACCTACCAATTTGTGCTTATTGTTCATTTGTTTAAATATGTATACTGTATTTTAGTGTTTAGGTGTGAAGCAAAAAATATTAAGTTGGGCATTGCAGGATTTGGGATGTATTTGTCCTCTCATGAAGAATGGGTGACATTCTTTCTTGAAATTAAGAACAAAAAGCCAATGGCTAATAAGAGTTAGGGAGGAAAACAGGTGTGAGAAATATTGAAAAGAAAGGAGAGATAGAAAAAGAAAAGAGAAAAGCACTACTGGGGAAGAGTCAGAGAGGAGACAGGGCTGTGTTGAAGAGGATTAGAGCTGAACCAGATGGTATGGGCATAAGAAAAACGGGTGGAATTACACCTGCGGGGCATCTAACAAGGGTATATGCGAAACTTAGTAAATGTGGAATGTAAATGTCTTGGCATGGTAACTGGGAAAATGCCAGGAAGGCTATGTTAACTGTTGTGATGAAAATGTGTCAAATGGTCTGTGAAGCTAGTGTATGATGCCCCATGACCATATCGATGTACGCAGCTATGATTTAATAAAAAAAAAAAGAAAGAAAGAAAAACAGCGTGTTATATACAAGACAAAACGTGTAGAAGGAGATTCTGTCTACACGGCTAACATCTTTGACCATTTCAGCTATTATGTCAGGCCAAAAAAAAAAAAAAAAAAAAAAAAAATCAGTTAAAACAGTTGTGGATATATACACAGTTTGAACATTTAAAAATACAAGCTTCCTTGGGATTAGATCACTTGGCTTCTTGATTGGAGGTGAGAACAAGGTATGTAGCCAATCAGAATGAAAGCAGGTTGGCAAGAAACCAATGGGAAGTAGGCATGGAAATGACTCTTGGCAGGATATCAGTTGGCCGTGCTGTACCTGGCAAACAGACAGCAGAGCTGAGCATTGTTCTTGGGGATTTTGAGTCTTCATCTTGATGTCAACTCTGAACCAGCGAAGGCTTGGAGGAACATAGGTCTTGGTAGTTGGAAAAGAGCTTTGTGTGGGGATTGTTAACATGTGGGAATAGCAAGGTTTGAAGATGCCAAGGACCTGAAGGGCTACTTGAGGGACAAGTGAAGTGTTTTGAATCTCACTTCTGGCCCATCCCTCTCTTTTAAATCAGAATAATAGTGACCTGTAGAAAAAATAAGTACAAAACAAGGGACCAAAGATAAAATTTAAATATATCAGGACTTCTAGGTCCAGGGTAGCTGCAAGGAAAAATAGAACAAGTCCTCAGGACCACTATGCAGGCTGCAACCGGTACAGGGCATCAGCTGAGGTGGGCCGTTGGGGCTGAAACTGGCCTATTAGCTGCATGCCAAGGCATGTGCCCTATTTCAGGTTTCATTGCTCTGAGGAAGGGAGGCTTTTGAAATGATCAAACCTTAACCTAGGTCATTTCCTTTGTGTTCAGGTTATTTCCCCTCATCCTGACCTTAATTGGTATGAGTCCACCTTGACCTTGTTTCCCATTTGCCATTTTGGATTTGGAGGGGGCTGAGAGAAGGAAAAGGGGTCGAGGGGCTGGAGTAGTAAAATGGAATTCTGGAAGGATTCATACAGACAGAGAAGGAGGAGCATACCATTTATCTTTGCTCCTTCCACCACCAAGAGTTCAGTCCATCAAATGTCTATCTTGTGCCACAAAATGTGTGCACAGCCAAAATTCAGTTCATATTAATACATTCATTTCAGAGTAATATTAATAGTCAGTTAATATTCAGCCTTGGTTTTTGAGAAACTCACTGTCCAGTGCAGAAGGCAAGCACATTACCATATCATTACAATGATACACCCCCTCCCCCGTAAACATAATATAGGAGTCCAAGGTACACTAACCCTGCTTTTAGTGTTCCTATAAAATGTTCTTGGAATAAGAGGTATTAATGTGTGCTCTGTGACAAGAAGAGACAAGCTCAGATCTGAGCATGGTACAATCTCAGGTAGGAAGAGTGTGGATGAGTTGGGTCCTGGCAGGTTTCATGTTCTTTCTGCATATTATTACAGGTTAGTCTGCAAAAGTGAAAGTGTCAATGGTAACACATATGAACCCATCAAGTTAGGGCTGGAATGGCAAAAATGAAAGCTTCCTTCTGGTCACCACAGGATAACAACAAACCAGATTTACTCTGCGGGAAGCCAACTCACTATGTGGTCTATCCAGAATACTTCACGATGCTCGTGTGTTTCACGGTTGTTTGGGGAGGTGAGTGGTTGTTTTTTGAAACTTACCTCTCCTCTGCCCTTTTGCACCTCTTCTTAGTGCAAAAAGTGATCACAATTACATCAAAAGAAGGGGCTCAATGAAACTGTAAGATGTAAGATGTGAAAGAATGTTGTCAGGCTACTTAATTATAAGTAGATTCTATTCTATAATTCTTCTTCTTCTTCTTTTTTTTTTTTTTTTTTTCTTTTTGAGACAGACTCTCAACGTGTCACCCTGGGTAGAGTGCTGTGGCATCACAGCTCCCAGCAACCACAAACTCTTGGGCTTAAGTGATTCTCTTGCCTCAGCCTCCCAAGTAGCTGGGACTTCAGGTGCCGGCCACAACACCTGGCTATTTTTTGGTTGTAGTTGTCATTGTTGTTTAGCAGGCCTGGGCCAGTTTGAACCCTCCAGCCTCAGTGTATATGGCTGGTGCCGTAACCACTGTGCTATGGGTGCCGAGCCTATTCTATAATTCTTCATTCAGTGACTTTGCTAAGCCTGACAGTGTGGTAGGCATGTAACGATGAGAATGTCCTTAAGCTCCAGCAGCCCTCTCATGGGACATATTGGTGAACAAATAATTACAATGCAGTGTGGTTAAGTGTAACTCTAAGATACCCTGGTCACACGAAGAGGAGAGCTTTATACAGCCTGCCTCGCAAGGCCTAACCTGCGTAACATACCTGAGAGGAGGGGAAGGCCATTAGAGCAAATGGACAAATAGAGCCCAGGCACACAGTTTACAACGTACATAACTGATGTTATTAATTTCCTCCACTTCATTATGGCTTTTGATGTGATTTTTCTTCAGGGAAGATGAACCACCCACCCCATCCCCCTAGAACAGTGTTTCTCAACCTTCCTAATGCCGCAACCCTTTAATACAGTTCTTGTGGGTCATGACCCACAGGTTGAGAACAGCTGCCCTAGAAGAAAATTAGGAAAGGCTTCACAAATAAGGGTCTCTTAAACAATGATTAAAAATTCAACAAGAATAGGGCATGATATTCATGCAGGTGAAGTAAACATATTCAGCAACACAGGTGCTTTATTTCACAATTCAACTTTTGAGAAAAGTTTCGAGACTCCTATAAAAGAAAGCTTATCTGGGAAAGATGTTAGCTCACTTAAAATCCTTTCTTGAATTGGGAAGACTATCAAGACACAAATAATAAAGTGTAAAGGGCTTGCTTAGCTTTCCACATTTATCAAGGAGTGAAATGGCTTTCTCTGCGGATCTTTAAAATCCACATTCGTGGCTTTGGTCCCTTGTGATATGACAGGTGTTGATGACCAGGAACATCATGAGCTCCAGATCCTTTATAGAGACCAGTGCTCCAGTAGTAAAGGACATTGCAGAAATGGTGTGACAAACACTACTTTGTCTGGTCTTACATGTGAGAAGTAGAGATACGCCTTGAGTTATGGCAAACCCATCATAAGTTGAGAATACTATAAGTTGAAATGGATTTATTACACCTAATTTACCAAATGTTACAGCTTATCCTAGCCTACCTCAAAATCTCTCAGAACACTTACATTAGTCTACTTTTGGGCAAAATCATGTAACATAGAGTTTCTTTTATCATAACGTATAAAGATGTAATTTATTAAATACCGTATGAAAGTGAAAAACAAAATGGTTGTATGGGCACTTGAAATGTGGTTTCTAGTGAATGCGAAATCACTTTCTTATCATTGTAAACTTGAAAAATCGTAAGTCGAACCATCATTTAAGTCAGGACCATCTGTATTCAATAAATATAGTATTTACTGATTTGGCTTAACACATAACTGGAAGGTGGGGAATGCAGAATCTAGTATGTCACTGAATCTTGTCCAAGGCATAAATTAATTGGACTGTGGTGTATATCTTGCATCTGGAGGGAATGAAATGATGGTTTTAGAAAGACAGCTTCAAAGAAAGAAAACACAAGTAGAGAATAACAAGTGCCTCCAGTTAGCTGTCTGATGAAGGCAGTTTTCCCTGTGGTTAGGGCTCAGCTCAATGTATTTCTGGCTTTAGGAAAATTAGAGAACATATCTTAAGCTACAGCTTAGGATGAGTGATTATTATTATAAGATGTGCTATGTAGATATGAAGTTTGGCTTTTCATACTTTCTTTTTCTTTTTTGAGCCAAACTCTCACTCTGTTGCTCTGGGTAGAGTGCCTAGGTCACAGCAGCCTCAAACTCCTGGGTTCAAGCAGTCCTTCTGCCTCAGCCTCCCGAGTAGCTGGGACTACAGGCACCTGCCACAATGCCTGGAGAGGTTTTCTATTTTTAGTAGAGATGGGGTCTAGCTCTTGCTCAGAACTACTGAGCAGGTCTTGAACAGCTGAGCTCAGGTAATCTACCTGCCTTGGCCTCCCACAAGGCTAGGATTATAGGTGTGAGCCACCACGCCCAGCCTTTTTCACAATTTCTTGCCATCAGACCCGTGAGTAAGATATCCACACAGTGATCCTAATATGTCACTAGGTAGGCAACTTGGATGCTGTTGAAATGTCAATATTTTCCAGATTCACCTGTTGGAGATGCCTCATTATGTGTATCTTGTTCTTAAGAGAGAGATTTGTAACAGTTGTCAATTATTTATCCGTAATGATATGACACTCAAAAGGTTAAAATAAAAGAACTAGAGAGAAGGAATATTAATTAAGTCATTTGAAAACATACATTATATTTGAATAACACATACATGTATTTCTTTAGGGCTTTTGAAGACATTTTTAAAGAATTCTGAAGTCCTTGTTTTGACAATTCTTTCTCTGTCAGGATTCCTGATAGGACAACTGGCCTATAATTTTGTGGAGGTATGTATGTATAATAAATTAGAAAACAAATTAAAGGACAAATACCAAAAATAAGGTCCACTCCCACCTTATCTCCTAATGTATGGAATGCTTTTTAGTTTTAGTTTTTTGTTTTTTTTTCACTTGAACAACTACTCAAAAAATTTCACCTGCTATTAAAAATGTTGAAAAAGAAAAATGACATGGTAAAAGACACATAAACTGGGGGAAGCTTAAAAGAAAGCAGTAATTTGAAAGTGAGGAAAATTTGCTTCTCTTCTTGTGTTCCTCATCGTTTGAAGTCTCGCTCTGGTTTCTTTCTTCTGTATGTTGGCGGGCTTTCCTGCTATTGCCTTTAACACCCGTAGCGACCCCTAGTCATTCTCATCATGAAGCATGATTATGCTTTCCTAACTGTCAGATTCAGTGCAAAACATGCATTATATAATATAAATTATAGACACAAGGAAAAAATTCATTAAGTTATCAACTTAGTATTAACTCCTGGTTTCAACTGCATAGATAACAATGAGATCAATAACTCTTTGCCTCCACTCATTCATTTTTAAATTTTAATTAATTAATTAATTGATTGATTGATTGATTTTGAGACTGAGTCTCACCTTGTCACCCTGGGTAGAGTACCATGGCATTATAGCTCACGGCAACCTCAACTCTTGGGCTCAAGTGATTCAGCCTCCCGAATAGCTGGGACTACGGGCTCCCGCCACAATACCAGGCTAGGTTTTCTATTTTTAGTAGAGACGGGTCTCGCTCTTGCTCAGGCTGGTCTTGAACATTTGGGCTCAAGAAATCCACCCTCCTCAGCCTCCCAGAGTCCTGGCATTACGGGAGTGAGCCACTGTGCCCAGCCATTCCATTATTTTTTATAAAATGGAGATAATGGAGATAAAAGCCTCTTCTTAGTCTTCTGAGATACCACCACTACTGCTAGCTGACGTCTTTTGCATATTTACTATGTGCTAGGCTCTTTTACGTGTTTTGTGCTTATTAATTTATTAGCTCATTAACCCTTCAGTTAAATCATTTACTCTCAGAGAGATCCAGTGGGGGTGGTGGTGGTGGTGGAGGAGGCACTCTGTTCCCATTTTATAGATGAGGAATCTGAGGCACAGGGAAGTTAAGTAATGAATGTTAAACTATTGATTGGGTCAAAATAAACATTTTTAGGAGGGAATATTTACAGCTCTTCTATCACTGTTGTATTTTCTGTGTACATACAACCTTCATGAATTATGTCTTAAAAATTATGTCTGTACTATTTATGTATTTTTTTCTCTATTAACTCGCTAAAATATTTTAGATCCTAAGCAAATGTCTGTGAAA
Source organism: Loris lydekkerianus (assembly GCA_963574355.1). NCBI lineage: Eukaryota > Metazoa > Chordata > Mammalia > Primates > Lorisidae > Loris > Loris lydekkerianus. Next base: position 43,799 of record CAUYPK010027517.1, read on the forward strand.
GCACGAGTACTTAAGATTCTTTTCCTCTACTTAATGCAAATTAAAATAAACACCTAACAGTCAAATAAAAAAATACTTACCTGTGAATCACCTAAAATATTTTCTGGTATCACCAACGGTGGTGATTCTATTTTTGAGAATATTGATTACACTCACACAATTCTCTTTCTATATATAGAGGACTATATACATGTGTCAGTATATAACCCATCTGGATGGTTAGATCAACTATGCAAAAATAAGGTTGACTCCCACCTTATTCCCTATTGACCCCCAGGATCAACCTTGCAGATAATCTGTCATTAGCTGGAAATTGGAATGTTTTAAAATTTATATTGATCAACATAGCATCAACCTAATTTCTTTTTCTTTTCTTTCTTTCTTTCTTTTTTTTTTTTTTTTGAGACAGTCTCACTTGGTGGCCCTTGGTAGAGTGCTGGGGCATCACAGCTCACAGCAACCTCAAACTCTGGGGCAGGCATCCTCAAACTGCGGCCCTCGGGCCACATGAAGCAGTGTGAATTGTATTTGTTCCTGTTTTGTTTTTTACTTCAAAATAAGATATGTGCAATGTGCATAGGAATTTGTTCATCGTTTTTTTTTTTTTAAACTATAGTCTGGCCCTCCAGTGGTCTGAGGGACAGTGACCTGGCCCCCTGTTTAAGAAGTTTGAGGACGCCTGCTCTTGGGCTTCAGCAATCCTCTTGCCTGAGCCTCCCCAGTAGCTGGGACTACAGGTGACCACCACAACACCTGGCTAGTTTTTAGAGATGGAGTCTCCCTCTGGCTCAGGCTGGTCTCTTACTCCTGAGCTCAAGCGATCCACCTGCCTTAGCCTCCCATAGTGCTGGGATTACAGGTGTGAGCCAACAAGCCCAGCCATCAACCTGATTTCTAATACTTGAAAACAGCCACAAACTAATTTCTTGTTTGCCTTTGTTACTTTAGGTGCACCAAATTGTCTACCCTCTTCTAAGAACACCGAGTTTTGCACTTTATTCTTATTTTTCACCTTTAATTATATTTATGGCTGCTTTGGATGTGGACTATTACGTGCTCAAGAATGTGTTCTGGCAGGTAGGAGCACATTTTAAAACAAATTATTATCTACAATCTCAAATACTTTCCATACTCCATTATTTCATTCTTGAATTCCCTTAGTTACATGTTAGATTTTCTCATCATATTCTCCATGATTTTCAGTTCTCTCTCTTGTTTCTCCATGCTGTATTCCATGTAATTTCCAATTTGGCTTCCCATTCACTATTTTTTCTGTGCAGTGTCTAATCTCCTGTTTAATTGAATCACTGAAAGTTTCAACCTTTATTCTTTTCTAACATATGCATTTAAAGTTACAAGCACTGCTTTCACTGCGTCCCTCAAGTTTTGATATCTTGTTTTCTTTGTGATTCAGAAAGAATATTTAAAAACTTGTACTAAAAGGAAAATTCCTAAAAATATGTAATTTTTCAAAACTTACCCTAGAATTTAAAAAGACTAAATAGTCTCACAGCCATTAAAACATTGAATTGGTAGATAAAAATATTCCCAAAAAGATGGGCACACTTATAACTTTGACTCAAACTGTGCAAAAGCAATTTGTGTAGCCAAAATGTTTGTACCCCCATCACAGTCTTAAATAAAAATAAATGAATAAATACATTTTGGAAGAAAGACTATTTTAGATACTAGTTCTGTGAATCAATATAAAAGATACCTCCAACAACAATAACAAAAGATACCTCCAATCTTATCAAAAAAGTAAAAGATGAAACCCTCCCACACTTATTTTATAAGGTCTGTTTAATCATAACACCAAAAACTAGACAGGAATGATAGAGACAAATCATGGGCCAGTCTCATTCAGATAGTTATTATAACTCTATACAAACTTTTGGCCCAAATATATTCAGTAACATAATAATAGAACCATGATTAAGTTGTATTTAGTTCTGAACTACAAAGTTAATTTAACATTAAAAATCTCTCTCTCTCTTTTTTTTTTTAATTTCAGGTTAATGGGAGGGTACAGCCAAAGCACAGTATTTGAATTTCTTAGGTACAGGCCCGCTTGTAGCTATGTTCTGCACCCAAAGGGTGCGCCGTACACTCCTACATTGTAGCCATTCAGTGGGAGCACTCCAACCTCCCCTTCCTCCTCCTCCCAACTTGAATCGAAATGAATACTATTCAGCTATAAAAAAATGATGCATCCTTCTTATTAACCTGGATGGCATTGAAACACATTCTTTTCAGTAAAGTATCACAAGAATGGAAAAGCAAATATCCAGTGCACTCAATACTAATACAAAGCCACTAGATGATCCAGTTCACGTCCACCTAAAAAGACCTCTTAACGTATTCATCTTCTTAGGAGGTTTAAGAAGAGAAGCCATATGACATCACAATAGATATAGAGAAATCGTCTGATAAAGATCAACATTTGATGAGAAATCATTCATAATACAATACGGGCTAGAAGAAAACTTATTTGCATCCATTCGTAATAAAAATGTGGGATAGAAGAAAACTTCCAAACATTTATAATAAATAGCCTTAGAGGGACAATGAGGAGTAAGATCATAATACTATAAAAAGATAGTCCCAGCTACTCGGGAGGCTGAGGCAAGAGAATCGCTTAAGCCCCAGGGTTGGAGGTTGCTGTGAGCTGTGGTGCTACAGCACTCTACTGAAATGAGACTCTGTGTCTACCAAAAAAAAAAAGAAAGAAACCCAGCAGGAAATCTTTTTTTTTTTTTCTGTGATTTTTGTTTTTAATTATGTTATGATCACACATAATTTTAAAATATGTGTATATCTCTATTTTAATCCACGTAATGAGTTGGTAAAGGCACCATTACTAATCACACGCATATAGTTGTTACACAGTTTTATGTGTTTCTGAAGGGTTGCTGAAAGATAATCCCAAATTATAACTTAACCTGACTTAGGTGGTAAATAATTCAGAAGTTTAATTTGCCATTTCTTGACATATTGACTTTTAAAAGCATGACCTTATAGATTGTCTATAAAATAAATGTTAAATATTTTTTATTTGACATTACACATAAAACACACTAAAATGGCTTTCAATAAATAAAAGGCAGCATTTTAGTAGACCCAGGGAAATTATATTGGTGTAATAAAGATCAAAAGTACAAAGTAAACATTGCTACCTTCTCTCCAGCCCTCACTTTTAACAGGCTAATGAACACCAATTAAAACATCAGTGAGTCTTGCTTGGTTCTGAGACAGTGAGGGGATTTCCCCAGTAGTTAAATACATTCACATAATCAGTTATATAAATCTTAATATAAAACCAATCTTCAATAGGCTTCGGGATGGCAATTTACTATCTTTGTGAAAAGGTAAACATCACTAATTAAATCTGAACATATCTTTAGAAATGGAAAACAGTGATGGCATTTACTGAACTGGAATCACTATCAAAATCCAAAAAACCGATCATATTCATTTAACCACAAGCCAGTCTTAGTTAAACTGGGACTGTCCAACAAAGATATTCTGTCACTCATTCAAGATCTGAATTCTGGTAAATGAGACCAATCAAATTATGGCACACATAAAAAGAAGCTGTGAGATATTTCTCTTTTGTAATAAATAAGGCAATGGCCATCTATTACTCATTTGTAGCTTTTTTGAGATAAGCTATCAAGTCTGCCCTTTCTTCCTTCTTCTTAATGCCAGCGAAGATCATTTTTGTTCCAGGGATGTAGTTCCTGGGATTCTCCAAATACTCCATCAGGGTATCCTCTCCCCAGGTGATGCCTTTGTTCTTATTGGCATCTGTGTAAGAGAAGCCAGCAGCCTGACTGTCTTCCTCCCAGAGAGACCATGGAGATTTGGCCCAGTCTTGTGCTTGCCTCCTTTTTCCACAGTATGGCACTGGGCACACTTCTGAACAAAAATCTTCTTGCCTTTCTCAATATCACCCATATTTAATTAGCTCTTTGGTTGCTGACAGTACG
>CAUYPK010027521.1:0-10232 GCA_963574355.1 Loris lydekkerianus
CCTAGTGAATATTGATGTAAAATACTCAATAAAATCTTAGCCAATATATTACAGCTGCATATTAAAAAAAATATACATCATGATCATCCCAGAAATGCAAGGCTAGTTTAACATATGACAATCCATAAAGGTAATTCACTATATCATTAGAAGCAAAAAAAAAGACCATATGATAGTCTCAATAGATGCAGAAAAAGCACTGGATAAAATTCAACATCTTTTTCTAACAAGAACACTTAAGACTAAGGCATAAGTGGTACGTTTCCTAAACTGATCAAAGGCATCTATGACAAACCCACAGCTAAAGCATAAAAAATGGGGTAAAACTGAAAGCTTTTCCACTTAGAATTGGAACCAGACAAGGATGTCCTCTATATATCCACACTACTATTCAACATAGTGCTGGAAGTTCTAGCCAATGCAATCAGGCAAGACAAATGATATAAAGGGCATTAAAATAGAGGCAGATGTGGGTCAAACTCTCCCTCTTTGCTGATGCTATCTTATACTTAAAAAGCCCAGAGACTCAACCATAAAACTCCTGGAAGTGATCAAGAAATACATTAATGTCTAAAGGTATAAAATCAATGTCCATGAGGCAGTGCCTATGACTCAGTGAGTAGGGCGCCAGCCCCATATACCAACGGTGGCGGGTTCAAACCCAGCCCCGGCCAAACTGCAACAAAAAATAGCTGGGCATCGTGGCAAGTGCCTGTAGTCCCAGCTACTCAGGAGGCTCAGGCAAGAGAATCGCCTAAGCTCATGTGTTGGAGGTTGCTGTGAGCTGTGATGCCACAGCACTCTACAGAGGGTGACAAAGTGAGACTTCGTCTCCAATAAATAAATAAATAAATAAAAAGTGGAAGCTAATTTACATTCCCATGCAAAGTGTGTGAAGGTTACTCTTTATCCCCACCCTGCCAAAACTTACTGATTTTTTTTTTTTCTATTTAATAGTAGACATTCTGACTTGGGTGAGATGATACTGCATTGTGGTTTTTTTTTTTTCTCTAATAATTAATGATGCTGACCTTTTTTCATATACTTGCTGACCATTTGAATGTCTTCTTTTGAGTATTCTGGTCCATTGCCCACTTTTTAATGGGAATATGCTGTTGTTGAATTTTTTGACTTATTTGTATATTCTGTCTGTTAATCTCCTGTCAGATGAATGTATTGCAAAAAATGTTCTGCTATTCAAAAGTTGTCTTTTTACTTTGCTGGTAATTTCTTTTGTGGTGCAGAAGATTAAGTCCTATTTGCCTATATATATGCTACGTACATTGATACATTTATGCGGTTCAGGGTACTGCTTCAATATACAATGTGAAATGTTTACATTGAACTAAGTAACACATCCATCAAAATTATGTGGAAATATTTATTTAAAGTACTCAAAGAACACAGGAGAGCATGCATGTTCACGTGCATACATGTACACTCACATACGAGCAGCTATCATCCTAGAATTTCATATCTTGCAAAAATAGCCTTCAGAAATAAAGATAAGCTGATCTCAAAATATTGCATACTGTATAATGTTATTCTTGGAAGGAAAAAATTATAGATAGAAGAGGAAAATAGATTAATGGTTACTAGGAGTTATGGATGAGTGTAGGGAGAAGAGAGATGAGTGTTACTAACAAAGGGAAACACAAGAGATCCATATATATATGGGCCAAACTGCAGCAAAAAATAGCTGGGCATCGTGGCAGGTGCCTGTGGTCCCAGCTATTCAGGAGGCTGAGGCAAGAGAATCACCTACACCCAGGCGTTGGAGGTATTATAATATGCAATATATATATTTTGAGTTACAGCCATAAATTATTTGCCTAGACTAATATTCAGAAGGGATTTTTCTTTGTTTGAGATCTTATTTTTAAGCCCATTAATCAACCTTTAGTTAATTTAGAAATAGGGTTCAGATTTCAATCTTCTTTAGGTATCAAGTTTTCTATCACCATTCGTTGAAGAGAATGGCCTTTCCTATGTATATTAATTTGATATGTATATTCTTGTATTGTAAGTTTTATCAAAGTTAAGGTGACTGTAAATATTTGGCTTTATTCCTAGGATCTTTATTCTGTTCCATTGATCTATGACTCTATTTTTACCAATATGGTTACTATGTATGTTCTTGTAATATGCTATAAAGCTAGATAATGTGATGCCTCCAATTTTGCTCTTTTTTCTCAAGATTGTTTTGGCTATTTCGGTTCCATAAGCGTGGAATGTTTTTCCATTTATTTGTATTATAGCTGTTGTAAATGAGATTTCTTTCTTAATTTGGCACTCAGCATGGCTATTATTGGTATATAGAAATACTATTGAATTTTATACCTTTATTTTGTATGCTAAAACTTTACTGAAGTCATTTTTCAAATCTAAGGTTTTTGGTAAGATCATATTATAAGCAAATGGGAATAATTTAACTTCTGATTTTCCAAGTTTGGATCTCTTATTTCCTTCCCTTGCTTAATTGCTCTGGTCAAGACTTACTATATTATAATGCACAGGAATGGTGAAAGTGAACATCCTGGTCTTGTTCCATTCATTAAAGGAAATGTTTTCTACTTTTCCCCATGCAGTGTAATGTTAGCTGTGGGTTTTTCCAATATAGCCTTCATAATTTTGAGGTTGCTCTTCTGTGACTAATTTTTTGAGGACTTTTACCATGAATGGATGTTAATTTTTATCAAACGCCTTTTCTGTCTGTTGGTGTAACCACGTGGGTTTTTTTTAATTGATTCTGTTCCCATGATGTATCACACTTATTGATTTGCATATGCTGAATCACCCTTGTATTCTACAATAAAACCCACTAATTCTTGCGCATTGTCTCTTTGATGTGCTATGATCTCAGTTTGTTTGTACTTTTTTGAGTATTTTCTCATTTGTTTTATGTGCATCAGGGTGATTAATCTGTACTTTTCTTTTTCTTCTGTCTTTCTGGTTTGGGGGTGAGGGGATACTGGCTTTGTAGAATGACTTGGGAAGGATTGCCTCATTGATTTTTTTGAAATAGTTTTAGGAAGATTGGTATTATTTCTTCATATGTTTGGTAGATTTTGGTGGTCAAACTATGTACTCCCAGGCCCTTCTTTCTCGAAAACGATTTATTCTTTATTGTGTAATCTAGCTATTCATTATTGCCCTACTTATGTGTTTTCTTTCTTCCCAGATTTATCCCAGGACATTCTCCCCCCCCCCCCCAATTTATCAATTTCCTTTACCTCCTTTAGTATCTGAGCATATTATTTATAATAATCTCTGACAATTATTTATATTTCTGTGAAGTTGGTTACCATACCTCCTTTTGTATTTCTGATTTTATTTATTTGGGTTTTCTTTTCATGGTTAGTCTATCTAAAGTCAGTGGATTTTGCTTATCATTTTGAAGAACCAACTTTTTGTTGCATTGACCTTTCGCACATTTTTGGTCTTTTTAAATTTAATTCTCCTCTGATCTTAGTTATTTCTATTCTTATGCTAATTTTGAGTTTAGTTTGTTTTTGATTTTCTAACATCTTGATATGTGTCATTGGACTGTTAATTTATAATTTTTCGACTTTGTGATATAGGCATTTAATTCTGTAAAATTTCTTCTTGGCACAGAGTTGGTCGTATCCCAAACTTTTCTTTGTTTGTTTCATCTGAATCTCTTCATTGAACCAGTGTTCATTTAGGAGCATGTTGCTTTAGTTTCATGCTTTGTATAGTTTTCAAAAGTTCTTCTTGGTATTGATTTCTAGTTTTATTCTGCTGTTGGTGTCAAAAGATGCTTTATATGATTTCAATTAAAAAAGAATTTTTGAGACTTATTTTGTGATCTGTTATATGGTTTATCCAAAATTTTATGTGCTGATTTTGAAAAAATTATATTTTGAAGTTGTTTGGTAGAAAAATCTACAATTGTCACAATTGTAGGTCCATTTTGTCTAAAGTCCAGACTAAGTCCAATATTTATTTGTTGATTTCCTGCCCAGATACTTTATCTAATACTGTGAGTAGAATGCTGAATTCCCCACCCTTTTTCATTGCTATCTTTCTCTAATATTTGTTTTATGAGTCTAATATTTGTTTTATGAACCTTGGTGCTCCAGACTTTGGTGCATATAATAGAAGTGTGATATCCCTTTGGTGAAATTATCCCTTTATTGTTATGTAATCACTTCCTTTATCTTTTCTCTATTTTTTTTCTGTTTTTGACTAAAAGTTTGTTTTATCTAGTCTTGCTACTTGTTCTTAAACTTGTCTTCCATGTACAATTTTTTAACCCTTTTATTTTCAGTCTATATGTATCTTTATGGATAAAGGAGAGGTTTTTGTGCAACATAAGTTGGATAATGTTTTATTTATTCATTCATCAAATCTATCTCCTTTAAGCGAAAAATTTAATCCATTTATTTCAAGGTTATTACAGATAGAGGAAGTTTTGTTCCTGACATATTGTTGTTTTCTATTTTCATTTTTCTTTACTCTTTTCTTTAAAAATCATTTTGTCATTATGATTTGGAGGAATTCTGTAATGATGCCATTTTATTCCTCACTCTTCCATCTCTGTGTGACTTATATACCATGATTTTTATATATCCTGTGATTTTTATTAAAGTAAATGTAATCTGCTTCCAAGTTTAAGATTTTCTTGAACATTTCTTATAAAGATGGGCAGGTAGTGAAAAATACCTTAAATATTTTCTTGAATGTGAATGTCTTTATTTCTCCTGTATTTATGCAGGTTAATATCGCTGGATATAGAATTCTTTCCTGACATATTATTTTATTTCTTGCTGTTCTTTAAATATATTATTACATTCTTATTGTGGCCTGTAAGGTTTCTACTGAGAAATCCCTATTAGTATGATACAATTTCCTTTATATTTGTCTAGATTCATTTCTCTTGATATCGTTAAAATTTAATTTTTTACTTTGGCTTCAGACAGTCTGATTTTAATATGTCCTGGCAAAATAATTTTGGGTTGTATTTGCTTATGACTTGCCGAGTCTTCTGTATCTGGATATTTACATGTTAGAGAAGTTTTCATCTATTATTTTGTTAAATAGTTTACCTAAACCTTTTGTTCTTGGTTCACTCTTGGGAATACCAATAATTCATAAATTTAGTTAGTTTATGTAGTCCTAAATGTCTCAAAGGTTTTGCTTTTCTTTTAAATTATTTTTTCTGTATTTTGTCTAACTGGATAATTTCAAAAGACATACCTTCAAGTTCTACAACTCTTTTTTTTTGTGCTAAGTCATGTCTATCATTGAAGGATTTGAATGTGCAGCATTTTACATTTTCTTCAATGAATTCTTTAGTTCCAGAGTTTCTGTATTTATTTATTATTTCAGAATATTAACAGGGTAAAAATGTTTTTGTTACATGGATACCTTGCATAATGCTTAACTCAGAGCTTTTGGTGTTCCCATCCACAAAACTTCTAACTCTTCAGCATAATAATCAAGGATCCAGGCTAGTCTCACACCTGACTATACCATTTCACCTTGAAGGCTTCACCTTCCTTCCAAGAAGAAGGAGAAATATAGAGAATACATATTTAGATCTTCCTGACTTACTCCTATATATGACACTTTGGCTCATATTTTATTAAAATGAATAAGCAACATGGAGCCAAACTAATTAGAAAGGTAGCTGGCTGTTAATAAGCCCATAGATAAATGATGGTCACTATCATTTTCTGCCACCAATGTTGTTTATTATATTTCTATTATTATTAAATCTAGCTTTAAAAACAAAACAAAACCAGAAAAACCCACATACTCTTGAAGCTCTCTATTCACATTTGGCTTTTCATTTATTTTTTCTACTAGTCAGGTCATGCATGGGTATGCTTGCTAATTGTCAGTTCTACTTTTAGTTATCAATAATAATAATAATAAGGAATTTGGCATATAAGTCTATCTCTTTTGAGTTTGTTTAGTGCAAATTATCTTTTGCTAATGATCATTTCTGCATACATTTTGGGTTAAATAAACAAAAGGTCTTCAGATTTAAGAACTAGAGCCTAGGGTTTAGTAAAACTGCCCTACACTATGAGTCTTCTAAAGCGTTAACTCAAATATCTTTAAAATTCTCTTTCATATTTCCCTATAGATTCAATAATAGTAGAACTTGCTATACTTAGATGGATGTTGCATAATCTTCACAATGTTGATAAATTATTCACATATTTATAAAATTTATCTTTGAAGGCAATTTCAATCATCTAATCTCGAAGACATTATTCCACCTAAAAGTTGGCATTGCTTATCAGGATACAGCCAATTGAGACTCAAACTTGATTATCCTTACAAATAAATCAATAAATGATTTTGCATGTTATATATTAGGGATATAAGTATTAAAAAGTAATTTTAATTATATGACCATAGAAGTGTATTTTTATTACAACTTGCTAGTGAAAATCCCCAGACTGACTTCTGGCCGTCTTTCTATGTTTGATATAGAGGTATGTGACTTTCCAACAATGAATATAAAGTCAACAGAAAATATGTGAAACATGTGTATATTATACATATATACATATTAGTGTGATTAGTGCTTTGACAATGAGTATAACCTGATATTCTTACCATTTTGTTGGGATTTAATTTTGAAAGTAATAAATATAACAGAAATGATTTATTTTAAATACTATCCCTTTGCTATTTTTATTTTTACTAATATAAAATAAAAATATTGCAAAATAGCCTTACCAGCTCAAAAATTCCTTGAAAATGTGTTCTTTTGCTAAAATATATAAACAAAACTTCTAAGATCATGTGGACTCTGGCAAGTTCCCTGCTCCTGGGCACAGGTTGCCCTGGAATTGAAGTTATTGAGAATGAGTGAAAGCTTAGCAGAGACTAAGGTGGTTGGTATGTGGAAGGTGTTTTAGAAGCTTGATGTAGGAGGTAAGGGACCTCAAGTAGGTACAATTCACTGGAGAAAATTAGAGGGTACTATCTCTGGCAAACTGTGGAAGCACCCATCTGCCCCACAGGAAAGCCACCTGTTGGGTTAGGGCAGGTCCCATGTTGGGGAAGATCCCAGCCTGTGGCGTTATGACAACCAAATGCAGCATGTTCAGGGTCCATGGGTAGGGGCAATACAAGAGGAGCAGAACTCACTCTTATAGCCTGTCTGAGGGACTTTCCTTCCTTTACAACTTGGAACGCCAGACTCAACCCTCTTTTCAAGGATTCCTTCTAGGGACTTGGAAGGTGACCTCTGAGCCATGCAGAAGCTTTGTGAAGCCTTTTAGACTCACACAACCTAGTAGTGTCTAGTCTAGGCCTTTCCATGTCTCTGCAGTTGGCACTCTTCTGTAAGCATCAACCACTGATAGGAAGAACCCTCTGTAGCTCATTATTGCATATGCTAACTTAATTAAAAAGGGTATGGCTGATTCTTACTTATAAGCATCATCCACCATCTCCGAGATTAACCTGAGGATACTGATACAATTCATGCTGCTTTGAAGAGGGAAGACACCATTATGAATGTCACCTGATGGGACACTGCTTTTCAACACAGAAGAAGAAGTCATAAGCAGCTCAATCTATGAAGGATCTTAGTCCTCCACTACACACCTCTGGAATGATGAAGTCACTGCCCCATATTTGTGCAGAAGCATTCTACTAGAGAGAAGGTGCAGCTGAAAGCCTGACAATCCTATATTTTGGCAACTGACACCATCTTGATTATTCTGATGCATGAAGCCAGGTGTGCTTGGAACCCAGCTTTCCACCAGTAGCCTGTGCATCACCCCCCCACCCAAGCTGGGTAGGGAAGATACATACCCTGGGTTGTGCCCTGTGATGGAAGAGCAAGCATTTCTTCCCCAGCACAGGAGCCAAACACAATAGAAATCTCATACTTCACAGGCACCACTTGGGAAGTCTTGGGAGACTGCATGAATGGGCTCCAGGTATTGGGCCTTGGCAATTATATTAATCTAAAGCTGAGAGAGTACAGGCTTACATAGGTGGACACAAGGCCACTGAGATTTTTTGATAGGGCATCAGATGGCACCCATGTTGGTGGAACAGCCCCAAATAAGGATGGCTATGTATGTCCTTGAAATTCCCAGAACCAGATGTGGGAATTTCATAATGTCTTTGCCATATTTCACTATGTCTGAGTCCAAAGCTCTATAATGTGGTAGCTTTAGGGCCCTCACTGGGCTTGCAACTCCATCCTTAATTCTCCAGAATAGTACCTATCTTCCAAGACTCCACTATTGAATCCCCACCACTATCACTGATCCAGCAGAAACTTCTAGTGGTTCAGCACTTCACTCAGGACTCTCCATTCTTGAGAAGTTATAAGTCCTGTATTTTAACAGAGTCTCTGGAAAAAGAGAACATGTATCCTGAAATTCTGTTAATCCAGAGCTTAGAGAAGAGAGCCAGATGAGAATATACTGGGAAAATAAACTTGGCAACATGAAGAAACAAAATAGTTTGACAACCCCAAGAGAACAAAATAGAGTTACACTAGTTTGCTCCACCCACAAAGAAATGGCTGAAATCACAGAATAGGGCTGGCAAATAAGATAAATGGAATGGAGGAGAAAGACAAAAATCAGCAAAAAGATGCCAACAAATATCTCAGGAAATAAATGAAATGCGATGATGAAAAATGGAAAAGTCTTCTGAAAGCTAGACAACATAACAATACAATAGAACTTAAAGAAATGAAGGAGTCATTTATAGGATTTAAAAACACAACAGAAAGCTTTAACTATAGGTTGAACCAAAGAAAAGAAAGAATACAAGAGAATGAAGATAAGGCTAAGAAGATAACACAGTCATTCAAAGAGGCAGAGAAATGTGTAAAAAATGAGAGCAATCTGTAACATATCTGTGAGACTATGTGAAGTGAACTAACATTAGAACTATATGTATCCCTGAGGGAGAAAAAGAGCTAAAAGCACGGAAAACTTATTGAAGGAAATTATTGAAGAAACTTCCCTGGTATCACCAGAAATTTTCAGACATACAGATAAAAGATGTATATCAAACACCAGCCTGGAATATTCACAACAAATAGCTCTTCTCCAAGACACATAGTGATAAAATTTTCTGAAGTCAAAATGAAGGACAAAATTCAGTTAGTAACAAGATAAAAGGATAAAATAATCTAGAAAGGAAAACCCATTAGAGTGACTGCAGATTTCTCTTTGGAAATGTTATAAGCGACAAGCGATTGGGGCCTAATCTTCAATTGATTTACACAGGACAATTGCAAACCTAGAATTCTGTATCCTTGCATAACTAAGTTTTGCAATCAATAGGTAATTAAATCTTTTTCAGACAAGGAAACACTGAGGAAATTTGCCATGGCCAGACTTGCCTTGTAAAAAATATTCAGAAAAGCATTCAATCAGCAAGACAGATGCCCTCCAGTATAAATTCACTTAAAAAAAAAATAAAGAAAAGTAAACTGGCAACTCCTATAAAACACAGAACAAGAACAAGATGAAGAAGAAAGAGAGAAAACAATAGGGTACCACACATAGGATGAACAGACCAACATCCCATACATTAGTGCTATCAATGTTAACATAATCGGTGCACCACTTAAAAAACATGGGTTGGCTGAATGGACAAAAAACACAACCCAAATATCTGTGGTCTTCAAAAAGCACATCTAACTCACAAGAATGCAAACAGCCTCGATGTGAAAGGGTAGAAAAAAATATTTCACATAAATGGAAATCAAAAAAGAGCTGGAGGAGCTACTCTTATATCAGCTAGAATTGACTTTAAGCCAGTAAAGGCAAAGAAAGACAAAGAGGGTCAGTATACAATGGTAAAGGAGGTATCCAACAAGAAGATATAACAAGAAGATATATGTGCCTTAAGCAGGAGCTCCCAGTGACATTAAAAAATTACTCTCAATCAATGTGAATGGTTTAAATTGTCCTCTAAAGATGCACAGGTTGGCTGACTGGATACAAAAACTCAAGCCAGATATCTGCTGCATCCAAGAATCGCATCTTACATTAAAAGACAAATACAGACTCAAGGTGAAGGGATGGTCATCTATATTCCAGGCAAAAGGAAAGCAGAAAAAAGCAGGCATTGGAATCCTGTTCACAGATGCAATAGGCTTTAAACCAACCAAAATAATAAAGGATAAGGAAGGACACTTCATATTTGTTAAAGGTAATACTCAATATGATGAGATCTCAATTATTAATATTTATGCACCCAACCACAACGCA
>CAUYPK010027522.1:0-24415 GCA_963574355.1 Loris lydekkerianus
CTTTCTAAAAAAATACATAGCATGTTTAACTCAGTATATAACAGTACTTACATCTTTCTGATTATAAAATAATACATGTTTATTATTGAAAGTCAAAAATAGTTTGAAGAAAAGAAAATTAAAATCACCCCAGTAATCATGCTACTCCAGATAACTGCTCAACAGTCCCTTATTTCATTCCAGTCTTTTCCCATATTTCCTTTTATTTCATTAACAAAGTGTGAATCACAGTTAATATGCTTTCTATATTGCACTGCACTTATGTTTTTATATGTTATCGTTGAGTACTATAATTTTTATAGTTAATATTATTGTTAAAACATTTGCTAAGTGCTTCATTATAATCTACCTAAATCCTATGAAAAAATATTACTTAATATATACTATATATATTTATATATATATATATATATATATATTTTTTTTTTTTTTTTTTTTTTTTTGAGACAGAGACTCAAGGTGTTGCCCTCGGTGGAGTGCCTTTACATTATAGCTCACAGCAACCTCCAACTCGGGCTCAAGTGATCCTCTTGCCTCAGTTTGTCTATTTTTAGCAGAGACAGGGTCTCATTTTTTGCTCAGGCTTTTCTTGAACCCATAAACTCAAGCAGTCCACCAGCCTCGGCCTCCCAGAGTGCTAGGATTGCAGGCATGAGCTACCATGACCAGACTGTTTAATATTTTCATGATTTATTCTGGGACACTTTGAGACATTATAGCTCATTTATTTGGGGGCTATTATAAAGAAAGCCAAGTTTAACATCACTGTGCATAAATTAAAACTTTCCAATAAAAACCTTTAACTAGTTGTCACAACATCATTTAATAATTCTTCCATAACTCACTGATATACTATATATATATATAGTCTTTAGCCTCAGTATACTCAAGTATTTGCACTGATAAAATTATCCTGTAATGCCACTTCTCTTCTCAGCTATTGCTCTATTTGCCTTCAAAACCATTTTTTTTTTAAATGAATACTCCATGCTCTTTTCAGTCTCCTACCTCCCATGTATTAGTAAAGCATTCCAATCATATTTTGCTCTGTCATACTGAAACCTCTCCAGCTAAGGTTCCTAATCATGCCAGTGTCGGTAATGCAGTGAAGCTCAATCTGACAACTAAATCCTTAAAACACAATTTGCCATTAGCCTGTATAACATTATACTCTTTTTGGTTTCTCCCTTTTGACTTCTATTTTTCATTGCCTTTGCCAGTTTATTCAATCTACCTTACCCTTAAATTTTGGAATTATGCAAGGCGTTTATCTGAAGTTACTTTTTCTTCTCCATCTATACATTTTCTCTATTTCATTTTGCAAATATGTGCTCATCTTTCAAGACAAATTTGAATGTCATGTCCCATTTGACTGGACTCTACCAGATTTTTCTGACTCTATCATATCTTTTAGATTAAACTAATATAGCAGCTCCTTAATGAGATCTTGTTACACAACACCCACCTGTAGTTTAGCACTCATTACATTGTATATTCACTATATTTTGTATTTATTTTCTCCACTACTGATTTTTGGACTGTCAGAAACCACATTTTGCTCACTTTTGTATCTTTTCCAGTGCTTCCAATAGTCCAAGACCTTAGTAAATGTGCTTATTGAATAAATGAGTAGATCATGGCTGATTTCTTAGAGCAAATGTAGTTGAATGGAGGAGGAATTCAATCAAAGTAGATAAACAAAAGATGAGATGTATAGTAAGGACACATGATAATTACACAAAATATAAGAACAATTATAACAGGGATTCATGAAATTTGGAATTTAGACAATTTTCTGTGTGTGTGTACAGTGTTCTGTTCTGTCTCTCTCACAGACAAAGCTTCTCTGCTTAATTCTCAGGAAACACAGTTGATCAGAGAAACCATAGAATTGGAGACTCAGCTTATGAATCTTTGCTGCTCTCAAACTGATGCCCTACTAATGACTGACCCAGTCACTGGGTCCCAATTACAGTTTCCAGTAAAGAGAATGTGAGTAATCTAATGAGAATCTGATGGTCAAGGGTCCATCCCTATTCCATTCAACTGTGGCCAGAGTTGATATCATTAAGTGGAACATGTGGAAACTTGCCCTTATAAGCTATGGAGTGAACATTTCTTTTATGTTGATGGTATGGTTTGCATGGTCATGTGGGCATTTCTAAGACAAATTTGCCATTATTGGTTTTAAATCAATAATAATTTTAACTAATTCAGATTGACGATCCATGCAGAGCTATGCTCTATAGCCATTTCCTATATTAATTAGCAGCCACATAGAAAATTTTTCTAACATTTGGAGCTCTCAATTCCATAACCTCCTCTCTTCCAGCAATCATGTCATCTACCCACTTTAGTTACTCACTACCATGATTATACTTGACATCTACCAATAACTGCAACCTCACCATAATCTCCATGCAAGCATTCCACTTTCTGACCACCACTTTTAGCTTTCTGGCTCAATTCCTCCAGAACTACAATACCAACATTCTTTGGCAACACAAAGCCCATAAATTATACTGTCTTCTCACTGTTCCTCATTTATTTATTTTCTTCCCTCCTTGCTTATCTTAAATCTGATTTTGAATCATAATTATCACTCCTTGTACACGTCCTCAATACCCTTGCACTTATCACCTTATTATATATTCTTGGCAAAATTATAACTTTTGGTAAATCTAATTTCTCTATTTGACATAAGAACCAGTAATCCTTGACATTTTATCCCTTCTTCATTCATAAAATCTTTCACAAAGTCCTATGAATTTTGCCCTTAATATTTTGTTTTCATCATCATTATTAATCCTAATAACTTTAGTCCACTAGCTATTACAGGTATTGCTTCAACAACTTCCTCATTCTTTGCCTTTTATTTTATTTGTGTCCTGCTCTAATCCAGTCTTCACAAAAAATGTCAGACTCATCTGAAATTCAAATATTCTTCTATCACTTTATTGCTTAAAATTATTTAGTAATTTCTCAATCTCATTGACTAAATTCAAACCCTTTAATATAGAGTGAAGCTTTTTCAATATTCATTTCTTAAACCTTCTTGACTCATACTTTATACTACTGCAGCATCGTTGCAGTGCTTGAAGCCATACCAAATGGTAGTGAAGAACCATATTTACTGAACCAAATTTGTAGCTACCAACACACATTCTAGCATTTTATGATTTTTCTTATGGTTTTGTTTCTTTGCATATGATATCCTCTTTGTGTCTCATTATCTACGGATACTAGGAAGATAGAGCAGATACTGTTTAGTGTCTTCCTCTGATTTCTTTAAGTCCTCTAGCCTAACTCTCACCTCCCCCTGAAAGAGAACATAGCTTTTATGATTTATGAACCATGCACATATGCCCTGAAATGATATAGAGTATGTCGTTTTATCATTTCATCTGCAATAGGATCACTAGCTCTGGGTATAAAAGCGCAGTGAGAAAGGAAGTTTGGAACTCTACAAATCAGACAAGATGAAAATTTGTCCAGAAAGTATAATTGGCAACCACACACAGCCATTAAAACTAGACCAAAATATGCTAGACCTGTCCTTAACTAGTGTGGTCATTATACATCAAATAAAATCTTATATTCTTTGCAAATTAAATTGAGAATGTAATCTAATCTTATGCTTAAGATGTATATATGTTAGCTTCTTTGGCATTAAAATATATTTTTAATGATATATAAGCTTGTAAATATCAGGTTTGAAAATATTAAGCAAATATTCAAATTGAAAATAGCTCAAAATTTATAGCAAATATTTAAAAAATATATATGAAAAATTTAATTTGTAATATTCTTTAGTTCAACAATTTCAAGTTCAGAAAAATATGATGAAATAATAGGACAATTGGGTGAGCATGTACATGTACACGCACACAAACCTCTACACGTGATTTTGTTGTATAACTTTCTAAATAATAAAAGATCAGAAACAGATGGTGGATAAAATTTAGTATGATAAATGCATACATTGTTGTACTGTGTAACTGTTGATATAATTGAAGAATATTTATATCAACTGACAGAAAATATTGAGGTAAGAGAATAGAACATGACCTAGAATAGATAGAGTAACCCTTTCTCTCTGTCTGTAGCTCTGTCTCTTCCCCTCCCCATAGTATATATATATATACGATTAAGAATACATCTGAAGAGACATTTATTCTATTATTTTTTCTGTCTTTACTTTCTCCATTATACTTTTCTGTATTGTTTGAATTTTACAAAATTATCTATCAATTTTAGTAATTTGATGAAAAGCTATTAAATTTTAATTTAAATATTAAGCCATTAGGAGAATATATTAGTGACTGGTTTTGTAATCTTTGGATGGATGGGAAATGTCTTTTGAAGCCTAATGCCTAAGCCAAATTTAACACAAAAAGAGATACATGGTCTTGACTGAATAATAATTAAGAATTTCAGCAAAGCAAATTGCAAAACCCATGGATAAACCCTAGCAGTCATGGACAAGTATGACAGCTACATGGGGATTGGAGAAAGCATTCCTAACATGTTTGAAAAATAGCATGTTAATATCCCTAAAATGTAAAGAATATTGACAAATAAGCATATATGATTTGACTAATTCACTTTAAATGACATTACCTAATAATTATTTAAAAATGAATATGATGTGAGCATATCTTAAATGATTACATTTATCTATAGCCAACAGAAAATGTCAAAATGTTACTTTTCTTTATTTCATCTATTGTGACAGACAACACTTTCCTTAAAAGTCATATGCAAAATAAGTGAAAATTCTCAGAGACTGGCTACATGTGCTTTTATAGAAATGACCCTTTAAACTATAAGCAATTCTCCCTTTTATTTTCAGAGACAGAATTTTTTTTCTTTTAAATGTCATGAGACTTTAAACCATAACTCCTGACACAAGCAAAAGATGTCTGCAGATATTTATAAATGATGACAAAATGATTTTGAATATAAAAATGTAAGCACACTTCTTAATTGTTGTGTTCTTTTTTATTCTTAAGTCTAGAAAACTAGACATAGCAAGTACATCTCCTAGGTCTTTTCTCCTTCATTTCACTGGAGCAGCTAAAACCTAGTGACAGAAACATGTAATTTAGAGTCAGGAAAATGTGATTTATATACCGCTTCTGCTACTTCCTAGTTGGGTGATTTGAAATTACTGAATCAAAGACTATAAAGTTAATACTATCTCTCAGAAGTCAGCTAGGAAGATGTACAAGAAACACCTAGCACAATTTTTAGCACATGATATGGATATAATAAAATAACTATGACAATAATTATTATCAACAATAATAGTAGGATAATGGGTGTAGGAGTTTACTTCCTTCCCTGAATAAAACTTATCGATTTCTTACTCTTATCAATTTCTTACTCTTATCAATTTTGTATCTTTTGTTAGGATTCAATTTTAAGGCAATCATACAGTATTTTAATTTCTCAATACACAAAGTGTGAGGAGTTTTAAGTTTTGAAATAGCTTTAAGTATTGAAATCTTGCCCTTCTGAAATGGGCACTGACACACTTCTTAGTATGCGAGCAGTTCAATCAGCTCATGCATGAAGGACTAATTTTGTAGAATCCTGCTCTAAGCTAATTATATTTTTAAATTAACCTTATTTTAAATTCATAAATGTCAATGAAAATTATTTAAACACAATGAAAATCAAAATAAAAAACCAAAAATACAAGATATCTGTTTGTTAGACTAACAGACTAAGGATTGCTAGCCACTTTTTTAATTACAGCTTTTTATCATGATGGCAGACGTTTTATTTTTATTTCTTTATTTCAAAATATTAAGATGGGTACAAATGTTTTAGGCTACATATATCTCTTTTGTAATGTTTAGGTTCTGGTTACAGGTGTGCCCATCATCCAGATAGTGTTCATTGTACCAATTAGGGGGGTAGGTTTTTGCCCTGTTTTTCTCCTCTCCCTCTACTGTTTGATTTCCACAGTTTTACTTCCCTCTATGAACATCTGTGCTCACTAGTTAGTTCCAATTTAATTAAGATTTCATGTGGTGTTTGTTTCTCCATTTTTGAGAAAATTCACTTAGGAGAATAGTCTATAGTTCTATCCACATTATTGAAAAAGGTTTAATTCACCCTATCTATGGCTGAGTAGTACTCCATGGGATACATTTTATTAACCCACTCATGAATTGTTAGGCTGATTCCACATCTTTGTAACTGTAAATTGTGCTGTAATAAATGTTGAGTGCAAGTGTCTTTTTATGAAAATGCTTCATTTCATTTGGGTAGATGCATAACAGTGGGATTGCTGTATTTATTAGTAGGTCAACTTTAAGTTCTTTAAGGAATAGCCATACTTTTTCTGTAAGGCTTGTACTAATTTTAAATCCTTCCTGGAGTGGTGCCTGTAGCTCGGTGAGTAGGACACTCTCCCCATATACCAAGGGTGGCAGGTTTGAACCTGGCCCCAGCCAAACTGCAACAAAAAATAGCCAGACATTGTGGTGGGCACCTGTAGTCCCAGCTACTTGGGAGGCCAACGCAAAAGAATAGCCTAAACCCATGATTTGGAGGTTGCTGTAAGCTGTGACACCACAGCACTCTACCAAGGGTAACGAAGTGAAACTCTGTCTCTAAAAATTATAATCATAATAAATAAATAAGTAAGTAAATAAATCCTACCAACTATGTACAATGATGTTCCTTTCTTTCTGTATCCACACCATCATCTATCATTTCTGGACTTCTTTATAAAAGTAATTCTAATTGAGGCAAGGTGATATCCCTCAGCTATTTTAATTTGCATTTCAGTGATTATTAATGATGTTGAGCATTTTTTCATATGTTTATTGATCCTTACTAATATTGATCTCTATTAAACAAAATTTAACAGCATATCAAAGAAATAATCCACCAGGACCAAATGCCTTCATCCAAGGCAAGCAAGGGTGGCCTCACATATGTAAATCAATAAATGTGATTGAAACACCAAAACATGCAAACACAAAGATCTTATGATCATCTTAATGGATGCAGAAAAAGTATTCCACAAAATCCATCACCCCTTATTAACAAAAACTCTCAACAAAGCCGGCATAGAGGATCATATCTCAGAATTATAAATGATGTATATGACAAACCCACAGCCAACATAATTCCAAATGGGAAAAACTGAAAGCATTCCCCTAAGAACTGGAACACAACAAAAATGCCCATTGTCACCACCTTTATTCAACAAAATGCTGGGAGTCCTAGCCAGAGCAATCAACCAAGAGAAAGAAAGAAAGGGTATCCAAATTGGAAAAGAGGCGATCAAGCTATAACTCTTCACTGATAATAGGAGCTTGTATAAAAAAACCTTAAAGATTGCAGCAGGATTCTCCTGGAATTGATAAATGATTTCAGCAAAGTTTCAGGATACAAAAGCAATGTAAATAAATCAGTAGCATTTCCATATACTGATAACTGTCCAGCCAAGAGTCAAATATAAGATTCAATACTATTCCCAGTAGCCAAAAATAAAATAAAATACCTAGGAATATACTTAACCAAGGGGGTGAAAGATCTCTTGGTGAAAGAAAACTAAGAACCTGTGAGGAGGGAACTTGTAGAGGAACAAAACAAATGGAAAAATGTATGTCATGCTCATAAATAGAATCAGCATTGTCAAAATGTCCATACTGCCCACAGTGATTTACAGATTCAGTGCAATCCTAATTTTACCAATGTCACCTTTCACAGATAAAGGAAAAAATAATCTGTTTGTTTAGAATCAATAAAGATCATGGATTGCCCCCCACCCCGAAAAAAAATATATATATATTAAGCAAAAAAGACAATCTGGAGGCATCCCATTACCAAACTTTAAACTATATTATCAGTCTATAGTAACTGAAACATGGTATTGGTAGAAGAATGCAGACATAGAATAATGAAATAGAGCAGAAACCCTACATATAAAACCATTTCCTTAAAACCACTGATCACTGAAAAGTAAACAACAATACTGGGGAAAACAAGCCTTAATCAATAAATGGTGTTTGGAAAATTGAATAGTTACATGCACAACATTGTAAGAGAACCCCTACCTCTTACCAGACATAAAAATTAATTTAAGATGTATAAAAGATTTAAATATATGGCATGAAACCTTCAGAATTCTAGGGGAAAATCTAGGGAGACTTTTTTTTTTTTTAAGACCTATGTTTATAATTTATAACTTAAGTCACATTCTATGAGGTTTTTTTTTTTTTTTTTTTTTTTAAATAATTTATTTAAACATATAAGAATTTGGATTACCTATTTTTTCCAAATAGATGTAGGGAACATGAATTATCTGTAGCTGGCATTACTTTGAAAAAATAAATCTGGACTAAATAAGAACTAAAGCTACATTTCAGTTTTGAGTACAGTGGTAAAGAGTCAAGAGGAGGAAAGAGAGGTAAAGAATAGGACGGATCATTGAGAAGCTTGGTGGTGGGGCCAGTTCCTAGGTCTTGGAATCTGGACTAAGTATGAATCCTTACTTTACATCCTTCCACAAGTTACTAAAAGTTGCTGCTTCTGTTGCCTCCTTTGCTAATTAGGGCAATGTTTACATTTTAAGATTGTTGTAAAGATTAAAGGAAATAATAATTAGCATAGTCCCTGACCCACACAAGATGCTCCCAAGTGAATACCACTCCTTCATTCCTTTACTGCCTTCTTCTCTTTGCTGCAGTCATTTTGATGATAATTATGAGCTGGTGGACCAAACTGCTTTGTAAATTTAGGCTATACTAACTGAATAAAAAGGCAAGGACACAAATAGCCAAGTCATTTAAATAACAAATTCAGAAAAATGAAAACAATATATAATTTTCAAAAATTAAAATGAAACAATTCTCTAATTCCTCCTTCCAATTTCTCAAGCTGGCACAGTATAGATCAAATTCACATGCAGAGATCACACACTTTATCTGTTCGAGACCTAACTAATACATATAAAAAAAAAAAACCACAGACAATTTTCGGTGTTTATTTTTACATATACCACCAAGTGATTGCTTAGGAATAAACTATTCAAAGTGTCACAGTGACTTAAGGCAGACATAGTAGTTAGTTGGCAGACTGAGATTGTTGACCATTAAGGCATTTATTCCTGGCATTGTATAGGTTTTGGGAAGAAAATATTCTTAAAAAATCACAGGTAACTTTAAAAATGAACACTAAAAGCAATTTTCTTATAACAAAGAAGTGACAAAAGTCGGGTGAAAGTCATCTTTGGGGAGTCTGCTGAGGCAGCCAAGTCTCTAGGCCTGACAAAAGGAAAGCTGAGATTGGTCAGTGCTCACATCCTACTCTAAAACCAAGGTAAGAGGGGGCAGTCTATGAACTGAAGAAGGGACCACAAGCTCCAACTAAGAATATCTGTGGGGAGAAAAAAAAAAAAAAAAAGTTACTGAACTCATCCGACTCTACTTCTGAGTCAGTCTAAGGTACTATCTGAAAGTAGCTTAAGGGAAGATCTGTTTTTGACTCTTTTCACATCAGGCATTGTTTGATGAATTTCATAGAGCCAAGTTATATTTTACTAAAATAATGCAAGAATCACAATCACTTAACAGAAAAGAATGCAAGAAATTTTGCAATGCGTATGAATGAAAATACAGCACAGGCTCAAATTGTTAAAAACCTAGTGCTCAAGAAGTTGGGCAATTGCTTCCATTCACTGTAGCTCTCTATCTACATTGCCTGTTCATGTTCTGATTGCTTGATGATAACAAAATTATTCTGAATAGAGACATAAGTATGACAATTAAAATATTGCACCCACATTTTCATGATAAAAGATAAAAACACAACTATAGCCCACGATGAAGTAGGTAAAAGGAGGGTGAGAGGAGGGGAAAGGGGAGCCAGGTGGAGGGTAATCAGTGGGACCTCACCTATGTTGCATATTACAAGAGTACATGTCAAATCTATTAAGACTACAGTATAAATGTCTTAACACAATTATTAAGTAAGTGAGGTGAAGGCCATGTTAACCAGATTGATGTAAGCATTCCAAGTTATATGTAAAATCAGCACATTGTATCCCATAAATGCATTAATGTACACAGTTATGATTATGATTTAATAAAAAATTAAATACAATTAAATAAAAAATTCTTAAGAGAAAAAAATAAAAAATAGTAAATAAAATATTACACCCATAGGTTAGTGTTTTGCAAGGGAAAAAAATTTCTAGAAAAAAAAAACACTATGTGTTGAGTAACTAATACGTGTTATACCCTGCTCTGAATATGCTTTGAGGGATTATCTTAGTCAATTTTAGTAATCTTCCAAATCTGAGGAACTGATCAGCTGATAACATTTTCCCTTTCTCATTTAATTTGTACTGTTCACAAAGTGCTTTAAATGCATTTTGCCTTCCCAAAAAGCAAGTAAAAGAACTAGTGGTTCAGTGCTTTTCCCAAATGTATATAACTATGAAGTGGGAAAGAGATTCCAATCCAGCTTGTTCTAACTCCAAAAATCTCTGCTTTTTCCAGTGTAACATATGGTTAATATTTATTCTTGAAACATGGTTTGATAACACTGAATTAAAATCACCATGCTTTGATATACAAAACTACTAATATTACAACATAAAATATGATAGGAGAGTTAGAATAAGCATGTCTTTTAGATTTTGGTACTTTGGCTTTCAAATGTTTTTCAAATGACTTGTCCAAAAATTACAAATGCATGCAATTGTATTTGAGATGCTTCTGTGGATGAAGTCTCATGATGCCTTTCATGATGGCATTCACCTGTAGTCTCAGATACTTCGGAAGCTGAGACAGGAGGATCACTTGAGCCCAGGAGTTTGAGGTTATATTGAGCTATGATTGCACCACTGTACTGCAACCTGGATAATAGAGTGAGACCCTATCAGAAAAAGGGAGTCATTTACATTCCACATTTACTAGATGCACCACAGGTATAATCCTATCAATCCATAACTAAGAAAATGCCAGGAAGGCTATGTTAATTAGTGTGATGAAAATGTGTCAAATGGTCTATGAATCAAATGTATGGTGCCCCGTGATCATATTAATGTACACATCTATGATTTAATTAAAAAAGAAGAAGAAAAAAGGAATAAAAAATAGACAGAGAAAGACATTTTAGAGCAAAATGAGGAAAAGAGAAAGAAGAGGAAAAGTATGCATTATCTATCATTCCATTTTCAATCCCTACAGATGCAAGAAAATTAGTTCCAATTCCACCCTACTCTCACAGATGAACCCTGCTATCTTGTTTTCATCTCTGACCACATCTTTTCACTCACTAATTATTATGGTGTAAGGGATGCTTGAGAACATCTTTCACTGGGCCTTTCCAGTGAGGAAATGGGTGGCCAATGTGTGGAAAAGGAATTTCTGCGAGGTCATGAAACTGGGTCACGACAAACTCAGGATTACAATCCACCTCTTTCAATTCCCAGTTTCTCTACTGTCACATATTTCAAAATAAATAAACTAGCACAACTGATTGTGCAGCAAAGATTTATTAAAGGTATAAACAAGAAAAAAAAAAATGCTCCAGAAGATTTTACAGAACTAAAAATGGGAAATATTTCTCCATGCATAAGACTGTTCCCTCCAACTATAAGTCTAGCTTTTTTTTCAAGCCAGGAGTTTAAATATAACCTTGCTAGTACTTAATATTAATATTCCATTTATTGGGAAGACATTTTTTGTCATGACAATAACTTTCTGTTAATGAACTTCATAATATCTTAGTGTACACACACACACACGTATATATCCTATTATTTCCTTGTTGGCAAAAAAGGGGGGGGGCACCTAAATCACCTACTCATAGCACCTTGAACATTAAGTCATTCCTATCTCATTTTGGTGTGCCTGGAAAGGTCATAACAATAAAAGTGCCAAGAAATATCAGAAAATGCCTTTAAGCCTCTCCTTCATGTCTCTTACACTGACTTTCTAGTGATTTCTGATCTTTTTGACTTTACATCTGCATTGCCCCTTGTCCTTGTGCTCCATCTTGATATTTCAGCACACCTCAGGTGAGTTTACACTATTAAGCTGGCAATGCGGCACTGTAGAATGTTGTCGCTGATGAATAGCCCCAGCGCTCCACTGCTCAGATTCTGTGCAAGCTTATAGACAGTCGGGATGATTTATGATGACTCTGGATTGCAGAAAACATGACCAACTCCACTGTCCTTTGCCAAATGTCATTATGGAAAGAACAAGGGATTAAGCATAAAACGAACTTTGTTCAAGTTTCACTTTGTAACGTCACTCTTTCTTCTTCTGCTGGATATTCCTCACTTGTTAAATGGGAACTTTAACCAGTCCAAGAGTTCTCAATCTTGGCTGTTCATTAATATTCCCTGTATATTTTTTATCTTACAAACTCCTAGCCACAATATTTCATCTATTAAATCAAGACTAGCCCCCAACCAGTGGTAATTTTGAAAAGCTCCCTTAAGACTTGTTTGATCTTTCAATATAGGGCTTAATTGTCCTCGACATCCTCTGTGATCCTTTCCAGGATTATATTTTGCTCACATACTCTGAGTGCATTAATAGGAACTGATCATAGCAATGGGTCTAATGAAACTTTGTTATGATCATCACTTCGAAGTCAGTTGACAGCATCTCTACCTTACTTCTAAACTCCTTTGTACAGGCACATTGTTCTATTAGGGAGTAGCTCTCTAACAAATTGTCAAAGTTCCCTGATTTTGACATTCTTTTTTTTTTTTTTTTCTTTATTTTTTATTGTTGGGGATTCATTGAGGGTACAATAAACCAGGTTACACTGATTGCAGTTTTTGATTTTGACATTCTTACACCAGCCCATGGCTATAATGACGAAATAGATATACATAAGTTTTTTTTTTTTTTAATATTTTATCTTGCTTAATACTTACCATAACCCTGCAATGAAAGAACTATTAAATTATAACCCTTGATATACTAATGGAAATTTTAGGTTCAGAAAGATTAAGTGACTCAGTTTAATGTTGCTCAGTAAATGAAGAAATAGGATTCAAATTTAGGGCTTCTAAATTATGTGTGATTTCCCTATTACATATTGTACTACATAAATACTACTGTTATCATTAAAGAAAGTAATACAATCTGAAAAAGATTCCCTTTGTGACTTGATGCTGACCCCCAAACAGACAAATAATAGTTAATAGTCAACCGAATGAGATTCAGAAAACTTCTGCTCTACATAAAAATCCCCAGTCCAAGATCCAAAAATTGGGTACTCTGTCAGATTCTAGAAATTGATAGTCCTGCAGGGGCCTTTACATATCACTGAATCCAGTGTCTTCATAGAGATAAAGAAAGGGAGGTATAAGAAGGAAGCGTATAAGTCTATGCTATCTTTAGGTAATTGCTAACAGAGGTAAGGCTAGAATTTAGGTCTTCTGAATCACTATGTTCAAAGAGTTTTTTTTTTTTTTCCTTTCTTCCTTTAAAACTAGATGCTGTAATAGTGATTTTTTAAAAAAAGAATAGTCAATGGAATGATTCCAAATGATTTCAGACAAAAGAAACATTTATCAAAAGACGAAAAGGGCTTTAAAGTTGTTTTTCCTGCATGAGAGCTCTTTAAAAAGACAAAGCCATCTAAAGTATTCTTCAAGATCCTTTCTCAGTTCCAAAAAGAGAAGCAACATTACCTCTCATCACATACATAATTAATATCTCTTAGATGTAGCACATTTTATGGCCATGGTGTCTTTGCTCTTATGAGATACTGTTGATCATATATATCATGTACTCAATGTCAAATTATTGGTTAGGGGTACAATCTCCAATAATAGCATTGTTCCAATGGGAAAATATAAATGACTTTACAATGATTTGCTTTGCCTTGTTTTTTATACTGATGTGTTGTGGCAAAAAGTAGAAATTACGTATACAAGTTCTGTAAGTGCCTGATTTAGCTCAGCAATATAGAAGTTAGATGGCCATTTAAAATTGTGTACTTATAAATGTGACTTTGCATGACAAATGCATTTAGTGTAACCTGGATCTTTGTACCCTCAATGAATCCGTAACAATAAAAAAAAAATAATAAAATTTTGTACTTTAGAGAAATGGCTTATATCCTTTGACCTTCAATTTTACAATTTCCAAAAATTGCCATGTTCATTACATGAAATTATACACAGGCAAAGTCCTTAATATAGTAGCAGAAATAAAATAAATGATTGGTAACTGCTAGATATAGTTATTCTTCCAGTGCTTATGATATAAAAACGTGAGGTCTTTCCCACGTTACTTGTATATTATATATAATACATACATAATACAAAGCATATCTTTGCATTTTTCCATTAGAAAATTATTTTGGTTGTATTTGTTTTCTTTTCATTGGTATAGCCATTCTTTGGAATTTTGGGTTATATATAATACATAATGTATTACAAGCTTCGATGTTGAGACTTTACCTCATTATTATTGATTTGACTATTGTCACTATGGAGTTTCTGAATTACCAGCAAGAGCAGCCAACCCTGTTCCTGGGCTGGACCCGTAAGATATTTCAATGTACTCATGCAGAAATTTAATTTGGGAACAAGTTATATGTAAAAAGTGGCACATGCATTATCTTGAATGATTGCAACCTTGTATGGTTCCAATAATAGTACTATGGGATAGGTACACTATTGATATCCTCATTTTAATAGATAAAGAAACTTGAAGGTCAGAGAGATTAAGCAATTTATGCAAGCTCACAGAACATGTAAGTGTCCAGTCCTAGATTTTAGAGCTGGTAATATGAACCACTCCTCTGCAATGCTTATTCATTTTGATATTTCTATTTATTAACCCAATAAGTATGTGTTATGAATGCCTCTGAACACTGGAAATAGAAGCCATCACACTTGCCAGTGTGAATTCTACATAGGAGCTTGCATACTCTTACATATGCTAATTATCGGCTCCCTGTGTGTGTGTGTGTGTGTGTGTGTGTGTGTATGTGTGTGTGTTTTCTTATCTACCCCCCCTTTTTTTTACTAATTTAAAAAAGGGTTCATTGATGGTGGAAATCTTCTCAATTCAGCCCAATTATGAGAAAATTATAGAAGGAATCAAAACCACCTGGCAATCAGACAGCTGTAGTTCAACAGGAGAAGTGATGAACATTTGGATGACCCTTTTTAGGAAAGACAATAAATTACGCTTTGCTGTTCCCTTTGATTGCTTATTGAAGGCTACTTTCATTATGGTACTTTCTATTACTTGTGTGCTTGCTGTCTGGAGGTTTAAATATGTTTAAGCAGTGGACCGTCCTAGAAGTTTATTAGTATTTTTGGTTCCACAGAAGTTTTTATATACTTTCTCTATTTGAAGAAAATTTATCATATATGGATCCGCATAGAAAGGATATCTAGACATTTCAGAGGTAACACCCAGTGCCCAGTGTAATTGGTGGCATTGTGTACATGGCCTGTGATTAGCAGAGGCAATGGTAATGTTTCCACACACCAAACATGTGGTACCCTTTTAGGTATTATCCTGTGTGTATAACACTCCGGCCTGATTCTCCAGCATTTCTGGGGACTATATACATTGGCATACTTCAATAAATTTGTTTTTTAATGTTTAGATTAGCTAGTTTGTTTTTATTATTTATTATTTTTTTTTATTAAATCATAGCTGTGTACATTAATGTGATCATGGGGCACCATACATTAGTTTCATAGACCGTTTAACACATTTTCATCACTCTGGTTAACATAGCCTTCCTGGCATTTTGTTAGTTATTGTGCTAAGACATTTACATTCCACATTTGCTAAGTTTCACATATACCCTTGTAAGATGCCCCGCAGGTGTAATCCCACCAATCACCCTCCCTCCGCCCACCTCTCCCTTCCCTCCCCTCACTTTCCTCCTCCCCCCCATTCGTAGGTTGTAACTGGGTTATAGCTTTCATGTGAAAGCCATAAATTAGTTTCATAGTAGGGCTGAGTACATTGGATACTTTTTCTTCCATTCTTGAGATACTTTACTAAGAAGAATATGTTCCAGCTCTATCCACGTAAACATGAAAGAGGTAAAGTCTCCATCTTTCTTTAAGGCTGCATAATATTCCATGTTGTACCTATACCACAATTTATTAATCCACTTGTGTATCGATGGGCACTTGGGTTTTCATTATTTTCAAGTAAGAATTCTGACATATCAAGGGCTGTTGTTTGACTTAAAGAGGCTTACATACGACTTAACATACAGTCATGTACTAAATGTAAAGCAGCTAGTACATTTTCTGTTATATAATAATTCCATTATGTATAAAAGACTGCGAGTTCTGAAAGGCTTGTGAAGTGATCAGAAATAATATAAAAGAAAACAATTTTACTTCTGCATAATGAAATTACTTGAGTTTCTTGTTTTTTATAAATTTTTATGAGCGGTCCTGAGATACTTTATGGAAAAAAAATTGCAAAAGTAAGTATAGTAACAAAGAAAAAAATATGATAAATGCGAATAGTTTAAACATTTTATATCACTTCAAAATTAAGTCCCTATGTTACTGCCAAACTTAAAAGAATCCATCCATCAAATTCCATGAAAAAAATGGAAAAATTAAAACAATAAAAGAACTGATCCAAAATAATGTCAAAGTAAAAATTTAATGATAATATAAAATTAGGGATTTGAAGCTTCTAATTAATATAGGAAAGTTATATGTACCTGACTTGTAAAGTTAATACAGATTACACTATGAAGTTGTTGACATCAGAACTTTAACATGAATGTTACCAACTCCTGATTTCCATCCCAACATTCCAGAAAATTTCTCCTCCTGAAATTTTATATATCTCAGTAAATGACAACTACACTTATCCATTTCCTTAAGGCACAAGCTTCCAAAGCATACAGGATACAATTTTGTGTGTGTTATATATAAAAAGAGACCTACAAAGTCTTTCCATTACTGCTGCAGGTATCATACTATAATCTCTTTATTAGTCTCCCCACTTTTGTCTTTGCCTACCATTAGTATATCCAGAATGAAGCACCTAGAACCATTACATAAAAATATGTTGACAAATCTTATTAAGCCTCTCTTCAAAACCCTTCCATGGCTTCCGACTCCACTTGGTAAAAGACAAAGTTCTTATAAATAACTAAATTATCTAGTGCATACCCTGCTACATTTTTGACATTATCTCCTACATTCTTTTGCTTGCTTACTAAATTTCAGCTAGATAGTTCTCATTACCTTATTCCAATATTCTAAACCTACTCTCATGTTAGGGCCTTAGTAATTGCTGTTTCCTCCACCTGGAACATTCTTACCTCACATTTTTCCATGCATCAATTCCTAATTTGCATTAAGTCTCTCCACAAATATTGGATTAAAGAAGCCTCCTCTGGCCATCATGCTTAAAATAAGATCACCTCCATGCTACAGCCTCCCTATCTACCTTACTTTGCTTTATTTATTCCCATAGCATTTATCTTCTGACTCTTAAAATATCTTTTCTGTTCACTGTTTAATATGTTTAATATGTCTCTCCCTGCCAGTAAAAAACCTCCATAAGGACAGAAATTTTTTTTTATTTTTTTCTATTTTTTCCATTCCTGTATGCTAAGCACCCAGAAATATAGGTGATAAAAAGATTTGCTAAGTGTATGAAAGGATCTTATTAAAAATTCCCTCCATCTCAAACCCACTATACCAATTCATAAATTGTCAACTAGAACTGTAGTATAAAAATTATGTTGATTAAATAAATAGGCAAACAAGGGAAACAGATAACTTTAAATAATTTACAAACAGTAAAAGCTTGTCTTGATGCTAGGTAATAAATTATTAACTCAGTCTATTCTTGGCATGATTAGCAATGAACTGGGATGAATTTTCAGATATAAAGTTCCCTGATCTCATGCTAATATTTCTTTTGGCTAGCATCGAAGGTTGAAAGAAAGCACATTGCTTGAATTTCACAATTATGTGGACTTCTATGCACACTTCCGTAGTATGCCCTTCTCTCCTTCCCTCCTTCCTTTCCTCTTTCACTCTCTTTATTTATTTCCATTCCTTTTCATAAAGTATTTATTATTAAGATAGTCAGGTGTTGTGACTAGTGCTAAATAAACCCTAAAATAGTTTTTTTTCTCCACTTTTACTAAATAGCATCATCACAGATTTATATGCCCTATAATAAACCAGTTTCACACATCCCAGTGACCATAATACAGTGAGGATCTTGACAACACGAGTGACCACATTCAAACCTATTGTCTGCAAATGTTTGATAACTAGATATGGTTGAAATTTGATTTTATCTGTCTATCGGTCTATCTACAGCTCTCCTTTGAATAAAATATATCAGGGCAAAAAGAGTAGGGTGTGAGTACCCTATTACATAAACAAGTTTCCTTTTTAAAATAGAAATTCCACACCTGCTGAACTAACATTATTACTAGGACTTCTCTGGGTATTTGCTGAGCGCTCTCTCTCTCTCACTCTCTCTCTCTCTCTCTCTCTCTCTCTCTCTATATATATATATATATATATATATATATATATATATATATGTATGTATTTATATACACACACCTATGTATACATATATATGTGTATATATACATACATATCTGTTTATAGACATATTTATATACACATACACATGCACAAATCTTTGATTGCAAGGATCTCACAATATAACTTAAATCAAAGCATGTTTTAATAATCTACTTCTTTTCCATTTATAATACTCAATTGAATGATATTTGCAAGTGTACATGGCAAATGGCAAATCTTATGTATAGAGTATAAATATCTTAACACAATAATTAAGAAAATGAGGTGAAGGCTATGTTAACCAGTTTGATGTAAGCATTCCAAATTGTGTATAAAACCAGCTAATTGTACCCCATAAATTCATTAATGTATACAGCTATGATTTTATTAAAAAAATAAAATTCTTTGATCTGGCCCATGTAGGTGGAATCAAAGACCTCTATATAAAATTAAGACATATAAAGAAATTACTGGATAGAAAGCATTGCTATACAATATAAAATTAGGGTATATTATCATACATTTTTCATGTAAAAGAAATATTATGAGCTTCAAGCATGTCCTTTCCTCTAGAATGTGTGGTGTAGGTGGGCCACAGACTCCCTAATGCTTTGTATAATGCCTAGCCCACAATAAGTACCTAAAAATGTTAGATGAATCAATAGGTAAATGATTAATATTTGAACTGTGGCATATGCATACCTTACAATTTAAATATTACAAGATCTTGTTTAACATTTCCAAATTTGCAACACTACACCGAGGGTTAAAATGTCCTTGAATCATCTTTAGACACATCATTCTTTATTCACATTTGCATGTGTCATTCATTTCCATTACTCAATTAATATTAAAAATAACTTTGGAGATGAGAAGGTAAGAGTAGTCCACGCTTATACTTATAGATGAAGAAATAAAAAGTCAGAAAAGCAATGTGACTTGTTCAAGGATACCAGTGCTTCAAATTCTGAACCAAACTGTAAGTCTTCTGATTATACTGTATAAGGCACATCCATCTATACTTAATTCCATTTTAGATATTTCATGACAATAAACCATCTATGTTTTGTTTTGTTTTATCACTCAAAAATTTCTCTTCCTCTTTAAGGAAAAGCATGGCAGAAAATAGTGAAATAATTAAATTCTATAAAATCTAATACTATGATAGGGACCAGTAAGCACAAAGATGCACCATCAACCACATACTGTTTTACATGGAGTGGTAGCTAATTATCGTTAACTTTAAACTCTGCTTTGTAAAATGTCAACCATATACCTAACCTCCAGTATTTATCTTTAAATTTAAATATGATAAATTTTATTTTGTTAAAAATATACTTTCTCAATTGTCTTCAAAAGTCTAAACTAGAATACTAAAAGCAAGATTAAAATTGTCTATGGAAAATTAATTACTCAAAATACTTACAGAAAGTTTGGGGTTCACTGGTTTATGTAAGTCAAAATAGACCTTATTTTCTTTAAAAAAGTATGTGTACATGTATAACAAGTAAATTCCCAAGGCATTGATGAAAATTCATTTCTATGAGTAGGAAAAGAATGAATTACATTTCCTTGAAAGCTATATAAGGACATTTTAATATTTTTATAATTCTTCACATATAATTTTAAACATTATTTTGACAGCTAAGCATAATATTACTGTTTTAAAGTATATTTTCTAATTATACAGATTACATTGTCCCAATGCCAAACAGGATATCCTTTTAGATTAAATTTGACTGAGTCAAATGATTTTATACAGATTCTAAATTTCACCTCCTCTCCTCCTTTTGTAATAGTTATATCACAAAAGTCAAAATTTTATTCCCATTTTTCTTAATATATTGCTCTAAAATTTTGGATTAATCATAATCTCTTAGTCTTTCTCATTTGTAAAATGGAGCTAATCACCAAATTTTGGATCCATATTTGGAGATGTCTTCTTTAACAAAATAATGCAATACCTTTGCAGTCAACTGGCTCTTAATTAACATCACTGTAAATCCACAGCTATTAATTCTGATGCCATTTGAAGGAAAGGTAATGTTCCATACATTCAGATGGTACATTCACAACACAGAATGTTTTTACTTTGTTACCTTCACTCCATTTGTAGGAGAATTCATAGATACCTCACACCTTTAGGGCTAGGATTTCAGTCCAGGACAGTTTATGTGTATGTGTGTGTTTCTGTGTGTGTTTGCGTAGAAACTTACTAGGCACTTAAGAAAAGGTTGATTTCATGTTAAAATGTTAAGGAAATACCTTTTCAGTCCCCCAATTTCCATTACTCACCTCAGAAGAAAGAGAAACATCATGTTCTTTGTAACATCTTCATACCATCAATTAAGTATGGGAATTCCATTCCATTCAAAAGGAGAATTGAAAATATGCAAAGGGACAAAGGTACATGAGTGAATAAGATATAATAGCTAAACAAAAGTTGCTTCTGAAGGAAATAGTGTTGTTATTGGAAACACATTGATATCTACTAGTTAGAAAACAGTATTTTATATAATAGGAAAAACATATTCAGAGGATTCTTAGGAAAAAAAATTAAAATAGTTAAAAACAATTCAGGGCTCTAACAAAAAACAACCTGGTATCTTTAAGATTGAAGGCATAGAGAAGTTATACATATTTAGACATATGTAACAAAGAAAATTGAAACAATTTAGACTGAGATTTTACCTGAGAAACAGTTCTTTTGGCTTGTATGATCCAGATTCATAAGTCTTTGCAAACCTGACCTAACTGCATCATATTCTACCAGAGGAACTTCTAATATCCCAAGAGGCCCTGCTGAAATCCCAACACATATTTAACAAGAAGCTGTTCCCAAATTTACAAACTCAAAATGTTCACAGGCCAACTGCAATGTGTGTAGATTCATAATTTTCATTATTAACAACAAATATTAAAATAATTAAATAAAGTATTTAACACAAATTCACATAACTGTGGCAGTTCAACACCTTAATTCAACTTGTTTATGTCAAGCACTCTTGTTAGTCAGAACTAAAAATAAAAATAAAGAGCATTCTTCAAAATGATTCATCAAGTCATCTCCTAATCAATGGTATATAATGCTGAGGAAGTTGTACTGATTTTAAGAGTTTAGTAACTTCAGAAATAGCAATTTTATTGGTTATGAAGAAATTGTAGAATCAATCTTGATTTAATTTATTTAGGGTCACAAAATTTCTTCATTAAGAACAGTAAATATTGAATGCTATAAATAAAACAGACTATCCATTTTTGAGATCATAAGGGAAATGTTCAGAACAGTTTAAATGAGCCCTACATTTAGTAAATTTCCTCTACTACATTGATTTCCGCCAATGAAATTGATTTGAGAAAACTTTAATTTTATAAAAGCTCTTCATTAGTAAAAGAATGAACATAGGCTATGAAAAGAAAGAGAAAAAGATATGTTCAACATTAATTTGTATAAAGGTCAGACTCCTCAGTATGGAGTCATTTCCCTTCAATGAATTGTCCTCCACAATAGTGCTTCAAAATTTCTGTATAAGGAATATTCAGGGCTCAAAATTTGAATGGACATTAAACAGAATATTTTATACTGTTAAGAATAAAGTATGAATGTTTTTACCACAACAAATAAGTAAGCAAGGAAATGGTTATATTAATCAGTTAGATGTAAGCATTCCACATTGTATATCAAATTAGCACATTGTACCCCATAAATGCATTAATGTACACAGTTATGATTTAATAAAGAATTTTAAAAAAAGAATCACTCTTGAAGACACTTGCTATTTGAATGCAACTTGTGCTTTCATTGAAGGTGGAGACACAGATGAGCCTCCCCTTGACACTGCCACTTTCTCTCAGTTTTCCCCAGGAAGCTTACTCTTGAACTTTCTTCTCTACTGCCCAAAGCTGGGAAGAAACTGCACATGTTTGAGAAAGACATTCTGCTTATGTTATCCATCATTCCACTGTTTAAGATACACATGGGCTTCACGGGCTTAGCTTCCTACAGGATTTTAATATCATTATTCTTTCTTTCACTGTCCAAAGAGTTAGTTATAAACCAAAGTACAACTCTTATTTTTATGTTTGTTGTTGTTGTTGTTGTTGTTTTGTCATTTTTCCAGAAATACTGTGGAATACATCATCCACTTTGTTTTTCAATTTCCCTATGTAACAATAATCAACTAACAGATGTTGATTATTGAGTGTTCTTCTAAGGACACTCATACACAAGGTTTAATTCCTTACAGCAACATTGTAGCTTGTCTTTGTTTATCCTTATTTTACAAATAAAGAAACTAAGCTTTGGAGAAGATAACATACACATATAAAGTAACAGAAATGAGTAGAAGGGACTAAAACAATATTAGGTGCTCATCAAGCCCCCTTCATGTTTCCAAACCTTTCCTAGAGTAGGATGGAGTCAAATGGTTGAGTTCTGGGCAACATAAATTAGCCAAAAGTTGAAGTGGTATGTGCCACTTCTAGGAATTGCTTCTAAAGTTTCCAACATAATTTTCCAAGTTCTCATTTGGTCTTCAGATCCTGGCCAAATGTCACCTAACCCAGGGTGAATGTTACAAGTGAGTGTTGTTGAAGCCTTAAGAAGTGGTAGCATTGCTAAATGCTCTCTAAAGAATTTGGCTCTCTGAATATCTTCCCCCAAAAAACCCTAATACACCTGGACTTGAAGGTTATAGAGAAAGAGAATTTTCTATTAAGAATGCCATTGTGAGTTGGAGGCTTTTTTGTTAAAGTGAGTAGACTAATCCTTCTTATATACTAGAGCTATATTATCTAATATTAACACTATAGTCATAAAACAGAGCTGGCACTGTCATCTTGTCCCACCTTATCTACCGCCATTCATTCCCTTACACTTTAATAACAGAGATCCCAATTTACTTACCACTGAAACACAAATGACCTCTCACTCATTCACCATTGTATATGCCACTTTTGCCTGTGAAATCTTGGTATGGTTTATCTGCCACCATACTCTCATTTATTCTCCAAATACCATTTTTTAAATATTGTATTTTATTTATATTTAATACCTAGTGTTAAATTAGGATTATCCTAAAGCTTCTATCTTACATATTTTACATTCAGCCAAAAGGTTTCTGCCTATATAGTGAACCATAACCAGTTGGGTGTATAAACAGGCTGTAACCTACCTTTGTACCAATCACCGAGTTTCAGCCACTCAAAGGCAGTCAACTGTTCAAACCACATTCAGCTATGGCAAATGCTGAACTGTAACCAATCCAGCTGTTTCTATATTTCACTTCCATTTGTATGTCATTTTCCTCTTTCTGTTCCTAAATTTCTGCAGTCATGGGGCAGTGCTGGAATCTCTCTGAACTTATTCTGCTTCAGGGGCTACCTCATTCATGAATCATTCTTTACTGAATTAAACTCTATTAAATTTGTCTAAGATTTTTCTTTTAACAGGTGGTACCAGAAAGTTGGGAGAGCTTCCAGCTACTCCTTTGAGTATTGAATCACCAACCAAAGCACCAACCAGTCTCATTGTGTCCATTGCTCTCTAGAAGCAACTGGAGATTGGGGGTAAGTTCTCTTTCATATTCTGAAACTCCACAAATTGTTTTAAGCTAACTTTGTTTAAGCAAATATTTAATCTGAACTTCTTTTAGAAGTCAAGACAGAAATTGGACTGGGGGCGGTGCCTGTGGCTCAAAGGAGTAGGACGCTGGCCCCATATGCCAGAGGTGGTGGGTTCAAACCCAGCCCCAGCCAAAAAAAAAAAAAAAAAAAAAAATGAAAAAAACAACGAATTTGGCCGGGGCCCACAATTGGTTTTTACGGTTTAAAAAAATTAAAATTACAATTGATTTTTTTAGTGGA
>CAUYPK010027524.1:0-79727 GCA_963574355.1 Loris lydekkerianus
CCTAGCAACAGGTAAAACAATGGGAAAGCTTACCCCCATAGAAGAGGGAGGTTCTCCCAGTTCCCCCAACCCCCTAGCTATGGCGAAACAATGGTGAAAAGAAGTTACCTATGCAAAGTTCCCAAGGTACTGCATCCCCCAAGTTTGTCCCCATGCCAGCTGTCACGATGTAACTGTCACTGGTGCCAAACCCCCTGACTCTCTGTAACCTTGCCCTCCTGCTAACTGCCACGCTGTAGCCCCCCTGCCCCACGCCTGAGCTAACCAGTCACATTCTGCTTCTGTTTTTGCGTGGCTTGCCACGTAGCACAAAAAGGAGATAAAAGACAGCCTGCTTTTCTCTTCAGGGACGTTTGCCCTTTGGGGTGGCGGCCCACCTGCGCAGGTGTAATAAATCACCATCTGATTTATACCTGAAGTAGGGTCCGAGTCTTTCTTATAGGTGGCAAATAATAACAACACCAGTCAGGGTGTCTCTCACCCACCCACTGCTTCCTTGGCCTGAGCACAGCTCACTGGGTGAGGGAGCGCTGCCCATAGGGTTAGGGCGAAGGCTACCCATGGAGTGAGGATGAAGGGAGCCCATGGGGTGAAGGTGAGGGCTGCCCATGGGGGAAGGGCTGCCCATGGAGTGAGGATGAAGGGAGCCCATGGGGTGAAGGCGAGAGCTTCCCATGGGGTGAGGATGAAGGGAGCCCATGGGGTGAAGGTGAGGGCTGCCCATGGGGTGAGGGGCCTGAGCATAGCCCACTGGGTGAGGGGAGCACTGCCCATAGGGTAAGGGCGAAGGCTACCCATGGGGTGAGGATGAGGGGAGCCCATGGGGTAAAGGTGAGGGCTGCCCATGGGGTGAAGGTGAGGGCTGCCCATGGGGTGAGGGGCCTGAGCACAGCCCACTGGGTGAGGGGAGTGCTGCCCATAGGGTGAGGGCGAAGGCTACCCATGGGGTGAGAATGAAGGGAGCCCATGGGGTGAAGGTGAGGGCTGTCCATGGGGCGAGGGTGAGGGCTGCCCCACAGGACTTGACCCAGCAGGTGGCAGGACCCCGTGTCCTAACGTAAGCACAGGAGCTGTGGGGTCTGCCCTGTGTTTGTACTCACATCTCACAGACTCACTCAGGAAATCCAGGAAGACTAAAGAGGATGTGACATGGCAGCCTCCAGAAACACACATGTCACCTCACTTTCCAAAGAGAAGCTCCAGGTTTGGGCACCAAATATAAGGTCCTGCCCCTCTGCCAGCTGTTGCCCTGGCTGTTTGGCTCCTTGCTTGGAAGAAGGACAGAAGGGCTGGTGTGACTGAGTGATCGCAGAAGGAGGCCATTCCACACAAACAGCGTTTACTGCAGAAAATAGAGAGGCTACATGCAGTGAAACGTGTTACAGGGAAAGGAATGGGCTGGTCTCCATGCCTGGAGACTCCCCGTTTCTCCTTTTGCAGGCCAAGGGCAGGCTCATGGCCAAGGGACGGCTCACGGGAGGTGTGTGAGGCCCCCAAGTGACTGACAGGTGCTCTGCATTTTCCTGAGGTCCCTTCCCTGGCCTTCCCGGCTTCTCCAGCCCTAGGAAGTGGCCTCCTGGCCTGTGTCTGCCACCTGCAGATTGGTCCCTGCTTAACAGGGCTCTCGTCACAGAGCACGTGACTGGCTGCTTCCCGTGCAACAGGGAGATGGCCTGTCCTACCTGGGGCCAGGTGCCAAGCCCAACCACTCCCAAGTGTCAACACAGATATTGGAAAGGAGACACCCCGACCCTGGAATCTTGGGGTGGTGCAATGGATCCAGGTAATTCTATGCAGGGCCGTCTCTTCTGAGGATGGAGAAAGCCTTCAAGTAGAACTCAATAATGTAGATAATAGAAGAAAAAAAAAAAAACAAAACAAATCAACAAATACAAAATTTGGTTCTTTGAAAAGATTAATACACTGTTGATATGTTCCTATAATACTGACTTAAGATTTTTTTTAAAAAGAGAGAAAACATAAATTACCCTTGACAGAAATGAAAGAGGAAGTATAGAAATTCTACAGTCATTAAAAGGGAAATTAGAGAATAGGATATGTTAACATCAATAAATTGGGTAACTAAGGTGAAATGGGAAAACTCCTTAAAAAATACAATTTACAAGAATGGTAAAAATGGAAAATCTGAATATGAACCTAAATTAAGGGCCATTCTACAAACTGACCTACATGTGACAAAAATTTCAAGGTCAAGAAATATAAAGAAGGGTTAAAAAACCATATAAAACTAAAAGAAATTAGAACTATGAAAATAAAACAGGTCATTCCATCCCAGATCTAATCCTCAATCTAGCACAATGATGAAATTTGAGTGTGGACTCTGGATTAGATATTTTGTTGGTACTAACTTCCCTGATTTTGACTACACTGTGGTAATGAAAGAGTTATCCCCATTAGGAAACACACACTGAGTATTCAGCAATAAATTGGCACGATGTCTTCAACTTACAACACACACTTGAAGTGATTCAGAGGATGCACACACATGCACACATCAGTACACATGCACACGTGCATCCTGATGTGCACATGCACACACACACACACGCAGACATGTGCACACACGAACACACATGAACATGCAGGAACACATGTACACAGAGGGCGCACATGTGTACACACACGGGCACTCATCCACACAGGTGCACACACACATGTGAGAAAGGGAACAGTACAACAGAATAACAGCAAAGGAAACAGGGCAAATTATAAACGGTGAATTTTTGCAAAGGGTATAGGGATAGTTTCTTGTAGTGTTCATGCAACTTTCATGTATGTCTGACTTTATACCAAAACTTTCAGGAAGAAAAGCTTCTGTTTTAATTTTTTAAAGGAGGGTAGAAGTGGTCACACAGTGGTGCCTCCTTCGTGAGAGGTATGAGGGGCAAAGCCAGCCACTAGGGAGAAGCTGGGAGTGAGTCCAGGCTGCAGGTGAGAGTGGTCCAGGAGAGCCGGGTGCCCGACCTCTCCCAGCTGGCCCCTCCTGGCCCATCCTTGTCCCTGACTTCTCTCATTTCCTGTTCCCACCTATGTTTATATCGGTGGGAGCATGGCCACAGACACTCTGCCGAAACTCCCCCAAAGGCTTATTTCCCAGGAAGCTGGTGTGAGTGGCCAGGGCAGG
This sequence comes from Loris lydekkerianus, assembly GCA_963574355.1. Taxonomy (NCBI): domain Eukaryota; kingdom Metazoa; phylum Chordata; class Mammalia; order Primates; family Lorisidae; genus Loris; species Loris lydekkerianus. The sequence goes on from CAUYPK010027524.1 coordinate 3,146, forward strand.
CCCTGCCTCCCCCAGGCTGCTGACCATAGGTCCCTGCCCTCACTGGCTGCCTTGTCTCTGTGTAGCTGGCCCTGTTCTGAGGCCCCGGGACACCAGCACACCTGCTGGTGCACCTGCTCCAAGATGGCAGCGGTGGCAGTGTTGGGGTGGTGGGCCGGGTGGGCTGGAGGCTCCTGCAGTTGCAGCATGTGACTGGTGAGGGGGTAGCTACAGATGGAGATAGGGTGGAGAGGGCATCATAACTGCATTCCAGTATTTTCTGTATATAATTACTGCTTTCTAGAGTTACACTTTTAATGCATAAGCATAAATTAAAAAATTAAAAATGTTTATTTATATAGATAGAATTAGTACTACCATGTATATCATACATCCTTATTTATCCCTCAAAAATTTTGGCAAAAACATGTGCATTATACACAACAAAAATACAGTTAAGTAACAAAAAGCCACCACGATAGCTGCTCCTCACACCTGTTGAATCTGCAGACCCCAAAGCACAGCATTCGGTCTCTGCGAAGCCCTTCCGGTGGTTTCTCTGTGCTGGAGATGACGCCTGCTGGCTGCTGTGGCAGAGGGACCTGGTGGGGAGGGGGGAGGCGCTGTGACCTCTGTGCATCACTGGTGTGTACCCAGCTCAGCGAGGGCAGGACTGGGGCTGTGCACATGACCCATGACCTTGCCACGCATTCACAACTGTTACTATCTCCACCGTCACTGATTTCAGATGTCATTCCTTGGCTCCCTCCAAACCACCTATGCACATTACATCCCTGGAGCTGGGCCCAAGGAGGAAGTTGTATGTGGTGAGAAGAGAGAAAGCAGAAAGATAATTTCCAAAGTACAGGACTGGAGGTGACACGACAGGGAGAAGCCGGGCTCTTTCTCACTCAGTCTGGAGGCTCATCCCCCAAGGACAGAGAGGTGGTGTGGGAAGAGCTGCGCCCTCTCTGTGGATTGAGAACGGTCTTGCAGGCTGGTCCCTGGGGCTGCTCAGCCTGGTCTGAGGCTGAGATGAGCAGACAGACACCTTGGCCACCTCCCACCCGCACCTGCAAACTCACAGGGGTCTGTGGGGAGCCTCCCCTCACACCATTGTCTCGTTAATTAGATTTCTGATGCCACTTGCTAGTAGTCTCCTTTTCACTAAAGTCTTGAAATGAAGCTTGAATTAAGACCTCAGCAACTCTGAAGCCTTGGTCTCTGAGCACACCTCCACTGGGCGCAGGCAAATGGCAATCTCCCCCAAAGATGTATCCAAGTCCTATCCTGTCCCAGTTTGGAAAGAGGGTCTCTGCAGATGAAATTACTAGAGGATCTCAAGATGAGGTTGCTCCCGGTCTAGGGTGTGCTCATGAGAGAAAGGACAGGGAGGGGTCAGCCACGCACACAGTGGAGTGGAAAGGGTGTGGCAGCCGCAGATCCAGAGGACAGGGGCAGACCCTCCCCCGGAGACTGCTGAGGGCACACAGCCCTGCCCACACCTCGATTCAGACTTCTGGCCTCCAGAACTGCGAGAGAACCAGAGCCTGCCTTAAGTGGCCCAGTTTGTGGTCACTTGCTACCACAGCCTCAGGAAACCCACATCCTCATGGCCACTTGTCCCCTGTTGATTGCATAGGATCCAGTGCAACTGTGCCATGACCTATAGCCTTGGGGGTGCTCCTGGGGACAAGGAGCAGGGAAAGCAGGATCGGGGCCCTGTGCATCTGAGCACCTTGGCTCCAGGGAGGCCAGACCCCTCCTCTCTTTGTTCCCACCACAGCCGTCCCCCACCCAAGGAACTGGGGCTCCCCACCACCACAGAGCAGGCACCAGAAATGTTGGTGGACAGACAGAGGGAGGAAGGAGACGGATCCACAGGCCAGGGGGTTCACTGTGAAGCAGATAAGCCCCAGAAGCAAACCAGGCTCAGAGTCTATTTATAGCAGTTAATGCAAAATGAATAACAAGAAGACCTTATACATTTCACTTTCTATCAACCCGTGTTTGTAAACATCTTTGCTCAGTTTCCACTCTGGATAGGAGGTCACAAAAATTTTAATTTCAATAGCTCAAAACACGAGGCCTGTATTCTTGCTAACATCATTAACTGGTAACATCCTCTTTTCTACCTTTTTAAAGCTTAAAAATAAAAGTCTAGATCTGAGGTTGGAGCCAGCCTTTGCCAGTCTCTTCTGTCTTCTGAGCAGCCCTGAGCCCAGGTCCAGGCTGCGCTGCCCAGCTGCACATGCAGAAGCATTTCCTGGGCCTTTCATTTGCCAGCGGCCCTGTGGCCTGTGTCTGGACCCCCACGTGGGCCGCACTCTTTCCCTGAAGATGTATCCAAGTCCTGTCCTGTTCCAATTTGGAAAGAGGGTCTCTGCAGATGAAATTACTAGAGGCATCCCTGCGTTACTTCCGTCACTTTCCAGGGAGCAGCCCCATGCAGGGTGAGAGCCTGCAGCCTTCTGATTTCAAAATCATTCTTTTTTAAGCACCAAAAGAGGCAAGAAAAGCTTCATCTTTCTCTGCTGCATCCTTATACTGAATGGATTTGTTATGTAAAATTTGGAGTCAGCCAAAAGGCAGCACTTAAGGACTAGGAAGGCCATGTGTGACCTCAAGGATGCAGGTTCCTTACCCAGGACAGAATTCCCATGGGCAGGTACCATCCCATCTCCGCCATGCCTGGGGACACATTCTCTTCAAATCATGGGGGAGGGGCACCCCAGTCCTGAGCCTGGCTGCCTGTGAGACCCAGCTGCTCTGGCCACATACACTGCCCATCACCCTCAGCAGGGGTGATGGTATGGTCTTCCCTGTGGGTCAGACCCGGACATTGCAGCTGTGGCCACTGGACATCAAGCTGGGTCTGCTCCAAGGCCTGCTTCCATTCCCAGGGGAGACCTTATCCTTACCAAGGGCTGGCTCCAGCCTTGGACCTGGGACAAGGGTTCAATCACATGTTCTCAGGAGCAGGAAAAGCAGGAGAAGATGGAACAATGGTGCAGGAGCCTCAGCGAGATCAACCTGTGTCCTGGAGCTTAGTCCTGCAGGGATCCAGCTGGGAGTGGAGGTCCTTCCTTCTCCTCTGCCAGGCAAGAAGCCACAGGGCACTAGCTGTCCTCTGCACAGAGTCGCCAGGCATCAGCTAGAAGAAACCACTGTTCAATCCATGGAAACAGGGCTCAGGGGAAACGTGGGGCAGTCCCCACTTTGTCATGTGGTGAGCAGGAAAGATGGCAGGAGGAAGGAGGGACTCCAGCTCCAACAGGGCACCTCCTGTCCAAGAGGAGGAGAGGAGGAGATGGCTGGTGGGGCTGAGGGGCTGAGGGCTGAGCAGGGGCCACTCCACCTGCTCCTGCTCCATGAGCCTCACCCCAAGGATCCTCCCAATCCCGTGTCAGAAGCCTGAAAGTTGCTGCTGCCTCACCAGAGAGGATGTGGAGCCTGTGCCTATGCTTGAGCAGAACCTAGGGCAGGGTTTGGGTGGCGGCCGTACAGAGATGGCCCCCACTGCTGGGCTCCCCTGAGGGTGACACTGAGGCTCAGACTCATGAGCACCCAGATCTCCCACTTGCTTCCCGAATTGCCCTGCCCAGGGCTGCTGGCAGTGACTTAGAGTCATCAGGACAGCAGGCCTAGTGGCTCCACACAGCCTGTAACCCACTGTGTGCATGACAGTGAGGTCACTGCCAACGTCCTAATTTAGTTTCTGATTGTGGGTAGAATTGTGACATTTTCTCTCAAATCACCACATCCTGCCACAGCCGACTGATCCTGCATTTGAACAGCTGCCTGCTGTGTCCTGGTGCTCAGAGGATAATAGGGGACGCTTGCTAATACCCAGCCTGCTGCACAGAGGGGACGAGAGAGAGGCCCATGGCACAGGAAGCCTAGGAATAGCACACAGTGCCTGCAGGAGCTTCTTCCAGAGGGCGTGCAGGGCAGTGGCCCCCATGCCCTGTCTAGTCAGTCCATGCTTAGAGTGATGAAGTGAGTTGCTACATGTGTCTGGTGCAACCAGAGCCTCCGTGTCAGAGCCAAAGAGGCAAATGCAGAGGCTCAGGCACCAAGAAACCCTAAATTCTTCGTGGGGACGATTAACTGAGAAACCACCATGTGCCCCAATCAGGACAGCCCCTCATCAGCCTCAAAGCAGCCTCCCCCGCCCAGGCTGAAGGACAGCAGGGTTGACCCTGTGGAGCGTACAGACTGGTCTAGTCCTGAAGATGGGGCCACTCTATGGACCCTGACCCTGACCTGGCCAGGCTGGGCATGGGCACTTCGGGGGAGGCTTCTGTCTGAGGGGAACCCTGGGCTTTGTGCTCCCACAGACCCCTGAGAGAGGACACTCAGGAGAAAGGCATGTGTGTCCAGGTCTGGCTGGGAGCAGGCCGCCCAGGGACTCCATGGTAGGATATTACAGAGGCAGCTCCCAGGCCGGCCAGTCTCCTAAGCACACATCAACCCCACACGGCTCTCAGCCAGCCTTTGAATGGGTGTTTGAGCCAGCTCAGGCCTCAGCCCCCCTGAAGGCACTGACCCGCATCTACCCCAGGCCCTGGGGACAGCCAGGCTGCTCTCACCATGCTGTGTGTTTAGAAGTGGGGGTCGGGTCACACTGATTTCCTGCACCTCTGATCACCCAGAATGGCCACTAGGGCTGGCACTGATGGGCCCACTGTCAGGGCCGGCCAGGCAGAGCAGCTGGAGCATGACTGAGGAGGCCAGAGCAGTGTCCCCTCTAGCACCCTGCCCGGGTCCCTCTAGGCCTCCTGCCATTCCCTGGGTCCTATGGCCACATGAGCATGCGGCCAGCCAGTCAAGGGTCTGAGCATCTGTCAGGACACTGGTCCTTACCAGCAGGTGCCACCCAGCTGAAGCACAGGATGGGTGGGGGCCCACAATGCCTCTCTGCGCCCACCCCAGAGGAACAGTCGGGCCCCAAGCAGGCCTCTCACCTTGCCCTCAGAGTCTGGCCTCAGTAGGATGGGGAGGAGGGCATTGCCATGAATCCAGGCTCAGACTCTTTCCTCCCTCTGAGGTTTAAGGACTGGAAACTTCTGGAGTCCCCCATTTGTTCCACAAATGCTCATCGAGTACCTTCTCTCATGGGGTATATCCCCAGGGCAGGAAGACAAGGCTCAAGGAACCCCTACCTCTGTGGAGTTTCCTGTGGGGGCAATAGCATTGACCCCACAGGAAACCCTCAGTGCAGAAGTCACCAAGATGCAGGAGGGCAGGGAAGCAGGGAGCTTGTGAGGGGCCATGGCCAGACCCGTGCAGGACAGGCCCACTTGGTGGAGGGACCTGCAAACAGAAGATACCACAGGGGAGGGGAGAGGAGGTCAGGGCAAACAGGGGGCCTGGTGGGGAGAGGGGAGAGAAGGGCAGACAGGAGGCCTGCAGGGGAGGGGAGAGGAGGGCAGGCAGAAGGCCTGGTGAGGGGAGGGCAGACAGGAGGCCTGTGCGGTGGGGAGGGGGTGGAGGGCAGACAGGAGGCCTGCAGAGGAGGGCAGGAAGTGCAGGCAGGAGCCCCGCATGTGCCCAGTGTCTGTGAGAGGACATAGAGCAGGACACTAGTAACAGCAGTGAAGCCGTTTTACTCAGGACTGTTGCAGCAGGGAGAGTCTGCAGTCAAACAATGTGATTCTGAAGACAGGGAAGGCGGCTGTAGATTCACAGCCAGGGATCCCAGCAAGGCGCTCAATGGAGGAAAGTTACCAAAAGGGGATATCAAGGTAGGGACTCTGGCCAAATGGCCTAGTAGGACACTTGCTGAAAGCAGCCTAAGGACTTGGACATTAGGGGAGGGGGTGAGGAACTAGACCAGACAGGAAGGGGGGGTCTCAGGAAATCGACTTGGTAGGACCCTGGGTGAAGGTGGGCTGTGACTCCATACCTGTGAGAGGTTGTACAGCAGCTGAAGGGGAAGCATCGCAAAGCCAAGCCGAGTCTTCCTACGGCTTCCCTCCTGCAGCCACCTGCCATCTGCTGGCCATGCACTCTCTCCCCCCATCCCCTCTTACTGCCTCTGAGCTGCTCTTTTCCACCCCAGTGTGCAGGCTCTCCTCAGTGACCTGTGGGCACTGGGGGGAGCATGGCCTGGGCGTCCTCAGTGGTCCAGCACCTTTGTCCTGTTTGCAGAGCGGTCTGACTGCTTGGCAGTGTTTAAGTGGTTGTATCTGCCAATCTTTCTTTCATGGCCTCTGGGATCTGCTCATACTTAGTCATTTCCCAAACCAAGAATATTTATAATTTTCCTACTATCTTCTGGAATGTTTTAGGCTCATTTTATTTTTCTGTTCAACTTGTTGATTGTTCTAGAATTTATTTTATGTAAGAGCGAGATAGAGCCCGAGTTCATCCATTCATGTCTGCTGGGTCTTGCCCTTTCCAGAGCCCAGAGCCTGCTATTGCGCCTGTGTCTGGGTGGTTTCCGCTCCCTGCCAGAGACTCTGGCTGTTCCTCTGATCTGCTCCTGGCTGGAGGACAGCCCTAATTTGCCTGCCTTGATGAAATGTCTATTATCTATTAATACACATCTTCCCTCACTTCTGCTGCAGAACATTTTTGGAATTCATGTATATTTGTTTTCAAATATACATGAAGAGATTATGCCCAATTTTTACACACATGCGTGCGTACACACACACTGGCATTCGTATTGGAATCACACTAAATGTATACCTTCATTTAGAAAGAATTAATATCTTTGTAATATTGAGTCTTTAGATCCAAAAATGTGGCAGTTTTATTTTTTCCAGTCTTCTTTTTTGATCTTCAATAGTATTTGAGATTTTCTTCGAGAATAACCGTGCCTATTTTTTGTTAGATTGGCTCCTGGGCATTTTAATCTATGTTACTGTGATAATCGTAAGTGGGGTCATTTGTTATTTTCCTTCTGTCCGTTTTCAATTCTGCACCAGCCCCACGGCACCCTCTTCTTTGTCAGGTGTCCCTGGGGCGTCCAGGTGAATAGCCATCCCAGCCTGACGTGACAGTAATCTCACCTCCTTCTGTTTCATCTTTATGTCTCTGATTTCTTTCTTTTACCAATGCGTCAAGGAGATATAGAACATTCCTGTTGAGAATGGCTGTAATGTCCTCATACGTGGGATCTTGAAAATGCTTCTGGATTCCTCACTTAGGGTTTTTCCATCAAAAAGGGAGGCTGGATTTTGTCAAATACCTTGTGGGCATGTCTGGAAACAATCCCAGTTTAAGCTAGTGACAAGCTGAATTAGAACCGTGGGTTTCTCAGTGTTAAATCAGTGACTTTCTGGCACAATCTCACTTGGTCCCCAGGTGTCATTCTTTGTTATATACTGCTAGCTTTACTGTCTAATTCTTACTTAAGATGTTTGCGTTGATATTTACAGGCAACGTTGGCTTGTCACATTTGTTTTTATGCAACCTTTGTTGAAATTGAACTTCCATGTTGTTCTGCCTTCTGAAATGAATTTTAAAGCTTTTCTTCTTTTCCTATGCTCTGGAGCCGTTCAAAAAGCAATGCAGTTACCTTTTCCTTAAAGATTTTTCACATTTTCCCTGTGAAATTGTCTGGCCTTATTTTCTGGGCGGTGGTGGGTAGTTCTTCAGCAACTTTCCATTTCTTCCCTGGTAACTGGTTCTTTGAGAGACTTCTCTGCTTCTGGGAGAATTTTCGTGCTTAATGTTTCCTAGAAAACCTTCCATAAAGGCAGAGGATTGTTGCAGGATTTTTAATTTTAAATGAATGTGATGTTTTCTTTATCATTTATTATTTGTACTGTCTCCATTTTTCTTCATTAGCTGCAGGCTAATCAGGAGTTGGATTTATTTGCTAGCATTTTGGTTCTTTTGTTTTCTGTTTATCTTCTATTATCTTTCTAATCCCTTCCTTGTGCTTTTCTCAGGGCAATGCGATTCTTTTCTAAACTTGAGGTGATTGGTTAAATATTTTGTTTGGGTTCTAATCAGAAGTATTTTCCCCTGAGCACTGTCTTGGGTAGTGACTTTTTTTTTTTCTTCTTGTTATTTTTAAGATAACTCTGTTTTTCAGCGCATTTAACTTGAGAGGAGTTCAAGGCATGGGTGTTCTTAGTTGTTACTTAGGCCGTTGTGTCTAGTCGTGTTTTAGATGTCTAATGTTGTCATCTTATGATCAGAGACTGTTCTCTGCACTTTTTGTACTTTGGGGACTATATGAGAGTTTTTGGTTACCTAATTTGTAATCAATAGTTGAACATCCCATGAACACATTAAAAGAAAGGTGTGTTCTCTGTTTTCAGCCTGAGATACAAACAGAGAGAGAACTGAACTCTCACCTTCTGAGATGCCTGGTAAAGTCACACCTTACAAACCATCAGGTCTCATTAAATGAATTTTATTAACAGATAAAATGTGGCTTACTTCCACTGAACTTCCACTGGGCTTGGGCAGCACAGCATGGTGTGAGAGAGGACTCCCAACCCAGGCACCTCTTCCTCCTGACTTCACTCCTTTTGACAAGCTGAACTCTTTCAACCAGTTGCCAACCAAAGAATCCCTAAACCCCATGTGCGATGTGTCAGCCTCACTTCACAATGTCTCACATGTGATGTGTCAGCATCACTCCAAGGTGTCTCACCTTTCAGGCCGAATGGATGTACACCTCCCATGTGTTGGTTTACGATTTCACCTGTAATTCCTATTTCCACGAATTTATAAAACCAAACTGTAACCTCAGTTTGGAGCATTTTCTCAAGACCTCTTGAGATGGTGCTTCTCGGACTAAGGTCACTCATCCTGGGCTAGAATAACCTCCTTTAAATATTTTGGCAGAATTTGATTTTTCCATGGACAACATCCCAGTTCGAGATCTCTTAATATATAAAATCTTACAGTTGTCTACTTAATCTGTCCTTGATCTGAGGCAGAATTCAAACTTACCATTATTATCTTTCTACTTTTTTTAGTCAATGCCTTTATAAAAATTCTAACCTTGTTTGTTGCCAGAAGACATCTCCCTCCCCACTTTTTCTGCTTGGCCTCTGCTTATTTCCCTGCGTCCAGCTTTCCTGGGTCACTTGTGTGTGTGTCTCTCGGTCCTGTGCTCCTGCCGAGCCCTGTTCTTCCAGCAGGGAGGTCTGGCCCTTTTACAGTTATAGATATTACACCAATCTTACATCATTGTATCTTATATACTATATTTAATTGTGTTTTACTTTATTCATATTTCATGATCATATTTAAGAACTTGTATGTTGTGCTTTCTGTCTTTATTGGTTTTTGTCTTTTTCTCTCAGCAGATGATCTCTGATTTACATGCTTTGGTTCCTGTGACTTTTCCTCCCAAGACTGAGGATTTGCCTTCTGTGGTAAAGCATTTCTTGTGGTTTCCTATATAATTACAACTTTATAGAAGTACTTCCCTTTCCTAGTGTGCCTGCCTCCCACCATGCCCAAGGCAAAATTAGCAGGGTTCTGCTTCCTCCCTGCCTTAGGTGAGTTTAATTGATGATAATTTCTTTCTTAATTTGTCTAGAGCCTATTTGTACATTTAAATATTGTCATTTTATTACCTGATACATTAATTACACATGATAATTTTTCAAAAATTGTTTTTGCACCTTCTCTCCCTTCCCTTCCCTTCATAACTATTGTTGCTTAAGTGAGCTCTCTCTTCTGCATTCCCCCTGACACCTGTCCACAGGCCTCAGCCTCTCACCCAGACTCAGCTGGTACTACCCCCTCTCTGCTGGAAACTGGGTACTGAGATCTGCCTTCCAGCGACTTCTTCAGGATCTGGGATCCAGATTTCCTGCGTTCTTGAAGTTAAAGTGAAAAAGAGTATAGCTGCGTTGGCGTGCACCTGTAGTCCCAGCTACTCAGGAGGCTGAGGCAAGAGAATCGCCTAAGCCCAAGAGCTGGAGGTTGCTGTGAGCTGTGATACCACCACACTCTACAGAGGGCGACAAAGTGAGATTCTGCCTCAAAAAAAAAAAAAAGAGTATAGCTGCATATGAAATGCTCAGTTTTAAGATTCTAAATATGGTTGTCAAATAAAATATAGAATGTGTAGTTAAAATTGGAATTTCAGGTCAGTAGCAGGTAATTTTTAGTGTAAGTATTGAAAGCACATAGAGTGAGTATAAGATGGAATCTGTCGGGCTGGGCAGGTATGACACAGCTGGTCTGGTCAGTTTCGTTCCTGCCTGACCTTCACCCCTGTCTCCCATTCTTACTGTTTTATAAATTTAGCTCCCACCTTGAAGATGCCTATGCTGAGTAGTTTAGGTGGATTGATTTAGGGATTAACTTTTAAATTAGAGTGTTGTTTATTGTTTATGAGTCATGAGTTCTGCTGATTATTGTTTAAGATAAGGGTTAACATGGTCTTCACTTTAAATTTAAATGTTTAAAACTGTAATTGGAAATGAAAGAACAGAACAGTCTTGGAGAGGCTACTCTCACTGTTCTCCAGAATCCTGGCCTCGTGACAAATAAAGTTTGGTGGACCTATCCCCATCTCTGCATATTAGCTGACAATGACAGGTGACCAGACCCTCTTTGTCCAGTAACATTATGACCCATGCAATAATTCATGGAACACACTTACATTTTTTTTTTTTTTTAAATGTATCATTCATCTATATTGAAACTTAACCAAGTATCTTTTCTGTTTGGTTGGTTGGTTGTTATTTTGCTTTTGGTTTGTCTCACTACATCTCCCAGCCCTCATTCTGGTAAAGATAGTGGATTGAAGACAAGCGCCCACTCGGGCTCACGTAGAAGCAGACTTCCCGATGGCCTGGCGATAGCGTGTGCAGAGCAGCCAGGGCAGGACCACTGGTCTCGCCACCCCAGACTTGTGCTCTGGATGTGGGGGGTAAGTCAGGCCAGGTGTGGAAATATGGACAGCAAATTAAAACCATATTGAGATGCCCTTTTCCCTGGCGGAAAGGCCATTATTTATTTTATTTACTTATCTATTTTTGCAGTTTTTGGCCGGGGCCCGGTTTGAATCCACCACCTCCAATATATGGGGCCAGCACCCTACTCCTTGAACCACTGGAAGGGCCATTATTAAAAAGCCAAGAAACAAGAGACGCTGTCAGGGGTGCCAACAGAAGGGGACTTGGGGAGCCTGTGGCCTCGGGGCTGGTGCAGCCCTTCCACTGAATCCACACTTCACAGAACAAATCCCTTTAGGGGAAAAAGGATTTGTTTGTATAAAATCTGGATTCAGTGAAAAGGCCACACCCAAAGGAAAAGAAGACACCTGCACTCGAATGCTTGCGGCAGCACAGTTCGTAATTGCAGAGATGTGGAGTCAACCTAAGTGTCCATCAATTATTAAATGGATAAAGAAAATGTGGTGCCTTGTGTGCACTGTGGAGTGCTGCTGGGCCTTGCAAAGGAAGAAATAAGGTCTTTAGTAACATCTGGGATGGAACTGTAGCTGATGATCCCAAGTATCTCAGGAATGGAAAACAAATGCCATGTGCTCTCAGTAATAATGGGGAGCTGGTCTAGGGCACACTCACAGCACAAAGGGAGGCAAAGGGTGTTGGAATACAAGAATGGGGAAGGGTGGGGGTAAAAGTCTCACTGTCAGGTACAGTGAGGGCCATTCTAGTGACAGGCCCGCTGGAGCCCTGGCCTCCACCCTGCACAGTGCACCTGTTTATCAAAGCAATTGCACTCCCTTAATATTTTGAAATTTAAAAAAGGGAAAGGTGCAGTGGCTCACACCTATAATCCCAGCACTCTGGGAGGCCGAGGCGAGTGGATTGCCTGAGCTCATGGGTGCGAGACCTTGTCTCTAAAAATAGCTGGTTATTGTGGTGGGTGCCTGTAGTCCCAGCTACTCCGGAGGCTGAGACAACAGAAACCCTTGAACACAAGAGTTTGAGGTTGCTGTGAGCAATGACGCCATAGTATTCTATTATGGGCGACAAGTGAGACTCTATCTCAAAAAATAAATAAATAAAATAAAAAGGGGAAAAAAGAAATTAAATGATAAAATTTCATTTTATGAAATGAAAATGTGAGAAGCCAAGTTAAATCTGAATTTCAGATAAATAAGGAATAAGCTTTTTAATATCCCACATAATATTTCTTCATGTTTGTATTAAAAATCATCTAACTTCTCATTTAACTGGGATCCTGGGTTCTGCATGGGCTGGCAAGGAGGAGGGACGGGGAGTCTCTGGGCTCCATGAAGACGTTTCTGAGCAATGAGCTTACAAATGGGAAGAAGGAAGAGCAAAGACAGTGAAGTAAGTCGGGGGGTAGGGGGCACAGGAGGAGGCAGAGGGCGGGGCAGGATCATTTTCTTGCAACTCCAGATGGTGACAATGCTCCACAATGTGGGACACTGGGGTACAGGAGGTCAACATGCAGGAAATGACGAACATGCTGGAACACTGAGGATGCTGGGATGCTGGGGTGCTGGGGTGGAGGGATTGGGGATGGGGGATACTGGGGTGCTGGGGTGGAGGGATGGGGGTGGATACTGGGGTGCTGGGGTGTTGGGTTGGAGGATGGGGCATGGGGGATCTGGGGTGTTGGGATGGTCCGATGCTCTGTGCTGGGTCCTTGCAGGGCAAGGTCTCACACCTTTGTGTGGCCATCTGGACACTACAGAACTTGCCTGTTCAGGGAACAGATACTTATCCTGCCAGGAGCTGATTCCCAGAGGCTGGTCCTGAAAAGTGTTCAGTGACACCTGTGAATTAGGTCTGTCCTGGGCCTCCCTGACCACACAGAGGGCCACAGAGTTACACACACATGCACACTCATCTGCACACTCCCACAGTCAGGGCCAGAGTCACACATGTGTACCCACACTCACATTCATGCTCACACAAGTGCACGCATCACACGCTCCCCAGCTGCAGCTCCGGAGGCCCCAGCTGTGGTGGGCTACCCTATGGCTATCGCCAGCCTGAGTGGCATGGCACCTCTCCAGCGCAGGCCGGGGAAGAGCTGCTGCTGCCTCGCCCTCCTCTCCCACAGTCCTGGCCAGCTCAGACACAGAGATTTTAGCAGCCTTCATTCCCACACCCTGAGATTTAACTCTCATGCCATCAGCAAAGCAGCCAAGCCTGTGGTGACTGACCCCAACGGGAGCCAGAGCCAGTGCCCTCCGGTGCTGGGAGCCAAAACTTAAGAGCAGCCCGCGGGGCACTCCAGAGGCTGGACAGCAGCTGGGCACAGTGGGGCAGAGGCCACCCAGGAGAGAGTGAGGGCAGGGCCTGGGTACCCTAAGATAAAGTGAGAGAATGGGCCCCCAGAATTGTCTAAGCCCATCACGCTGGACAGGGGTGCAGGTTTGTCAGCAGGCCCAGTGATGGCCCAGGCCCCCCACAAATCCTGCTGTCCTTAAGGGGTCAGCTGGCCTGTGCTGCACCCCTGTCCTCTCTTGGGCGCATGGCAGTCTGGTGAGCTGGGTGTTGACTCTCTTACAGTTTGCAATGGCCATGGTAGGAAGGTCTGTGCAAAGAAAATGAACAAATGCTCCCAAGCAGGGATTTCATCTATTTTTCCCTAGAGGGCCTGGCTGCCAACCTTCACACACTCCCAAGGACCCTCCATGCTTCCCCCACCACCTCCCACAGAGAGGATAGCACCCTGCTCTCCAGAGAGTGGGTCTGGGCAGAGCTGGGGCCCCAGCTCCTCAGGTGTGAGGAGCTGTAGCCTCAACTTCTGTCCCAGTCCATCCAAACATATCTCCTGATGGTTTAAAGAACAATTGGCCGGGCTCACACCTGTACTCCCAGCACTTTGTGAGGCTGTTAGGAGGATCACTTGAGCCCAGGAGTCTGAGACCAGCCTAGAGAACACAGCAAGACCTGGTCTGCAGAGAAAATTTATTTAAAAAAAAGCAGCGGGTGTGGTGGTACCTGCAGTCCTGCTACTCGAGAGGCTGAGAAGAGAGGATCACTGGAGCCCAGGAGTCAGAGGCTGTAGTTAGCTGTGAGTGTGGTGCTGTGCTCCCACCACCCAAAACCAAAACAATTCAACCACACTGCTGGCTTTCACTTGGTGCAATTACAAATGCTCAGAATTCTTGCCACTCTCTGGTCAAGCAAGTATTATGGGCTGAATTGTGTCCCTCTAAAATTCCTATCCCCTAACCTCAGAATGTGACTTTACCTGGAGATAGGGTCTCTACGGAGGTGATCAACTTAGAGCAAGGTCAAGGGTGGGTCCTGAATCTAATGACCACTGTCCTTGGAAATGGTCTTGGGAAAATTTGGGCTTGGAGACACTTCCTATAGGGAGATGTTCACCTTCAAGCCACGCAGAGGCCAGAGAAGAAACCAGCCCTGCAGGCACGTTGAGCTTGGCCTCAGGGTGGTGCTCCCCGCAGTGAGGTGCAGGCAGGGTGGGCCCAGTGGAGAGAAGAGAGGGCTTCAGGATAAAGGTGGAGGCTTCCTCAGGCCCTGTGTCCCGGAGCTCACAGGTGTCCAGGACAGGCAGGGTGGAGCACCCAGGGAGGAGGAGGATTTCAAGGAGAGTGCATGGCACCCATGACTTCCACACCTGGTTCTCAGGCAAGCAAAGCAGCAGGCTGGGCCCCACCTGACTTCGCAAAATGAAACACCTTCTTGCAAAAAACAAAACAGAACAAAACAGAACCCAACTTTGCGCTGCACTTGTGATATTGAAGGTTACTATATAACTAGAAAAATGAATTTTAATATTTTATGCTTTCAGATTTGGAAAATCTCTTACTACATTATGTTTGGAGATACTTTCTTGGTGGGAATAAATATTTTATCAACGCCGTACATGTGATGCCGGGTGTCTTCATGAATAAACAAAGACACATCTGAGGAGGAATAGATGGCTGACTTAACAGGGGTGGAGGCTTCTGGTTTCAAGGAGGGGCCCTGAGAAAAACCCAGCATGCAAACTTCACAATTATATCAAGGCAGAGCTTATTTTATCCTACATAGCCATGCGTGCACATATCACACATGTATCACACACATATTTACACACCCATGTGTAAATGTATAGCACATAGCCATGTGTCCACATGTATCACATATTTACACACTTGTGTATATATATTATATCGTGCTTTGGATTTTTTTTTTTTTTTTTTTTTGAGACAGAGTCTCACTTTGTCACCCTCGGTAGAGTGCTATGGCATCACAGCTCACAGCAACCTCCAGCTCTTGGGCTAGAGTGAATCTCTTGCCTCAGCCTCCCAAGTACAGGTGCCCACCACAACACCCAGTATTTTTGTTGCAGTTGCCACTGCTGTTTTAGCTGGGCGGGGCCGGGTTCGAACCGTCATCCTTGGTATGTGGGGTCTACCCACTGAGCCACAGGCACCGCCCTGTGCTTTGAATTTTAAAAATTATCTAAGAAGGCTCAGCACCCACATGCCGGCCACATGCACCAGGGCTAGTAGGTTTGAACCCGACCCTCACCTGCTAAACAACAATGACAACAACAAAAATAGGTAGGTGTTGTGGCAGGCGCTTGTAGTCCAGCTACTTGGGAGGCTGAGGCAAGAGAATTGCTTGAGCCCAAAAGTTTGAGGTTGCTGTAAGAGCACTCTACTGAGGGTGATATAGTGAAACTCTGTCTCAAACAATAACAAAAAAATTATCTAAGAAAACTACCCACTGGCACTGCCTGATGCTGTATTTGTATCCTAATCTTTTGTTAACCAAAGAAAATGATGATTTTTCACAAACCTGGGAAGAAAAGCTTTATTTCTTGTGAAGGGTTGCAGCAGGCAGGTGGCCCTCCTGAAGGCTGGACCCAGAGTCTCTGGCTAGAGCCAGTAGCAGGTGCTTCAAAGGGTAGACTGTGGCGACAGGAATTTATGCTAAGGGACAAATGCACATATTTAACAGCCACAGGAGCTCCGTGAGCATTTCTTTAAGGAGAGCACACACCTGTGCAGAAATGTCGGCCCCACCTCAAACAGCGAAGCAAGGACAGGAAAACCTTCTGTACGTGCTCCGTGGACTGGTCAACCCCCTCTGTGGCTGGTGGTCCCTATTCAGGGAGGATTGCTGGTCTGGATCTCCAGGTTGTTTCTGCTCAGCTCTTAGCATAAGGCCTGATATCCATTAGCAAAGGAGGGGGTGTAACGAGGTGTGTCCCACTTCCCATCGCCTCAGGGCTGGGAACTTAGTTTTAAGGTTTCTCTGGGGCCTCCTTAGCTGAGACAGGGTACATAGACTTAGGATTGTAGTCACACTTCATTAAAAACATGTCCCCTGGTGCCAGGAGGATATAGATTGAAAGTGTCCCGTGAAGCACTCAGTGGCCACAGGTGTCACCAGGGAGGCTTATTTCATTTTTACATAAGGACACCAAGGAATGCAGCTGCCCCACAGATGGGGGACCAAGGGTCAGCCCAGCATGGGATGTGGAGGATTGTACTTCGTGAACTAAAAGTAAAATCCTAAGCCCTATGTTAACTGAACATATCCCTCTCAACCAAAGGGACCCCAGGAAAAAGCCTTCAAACTGAGTCATCTGCCAGGAAGGAATGGGAGGGGTAACGCATAATTGCACGAGTGTGTTTTTTCTTCATAAATATTCCTGGCTTCTCCTACAGCTTGCTAAGTACGCATAATTAGCCATTCTACTCAGTATAAAATCCTGTCCCTTTTCTCTTTCACTTGATATGGCTGGAGCAGTGTTCCCCACTTGCCAGAATGGCTACCATGAGCTGAAAACTCTTCACGAGAAATAAAGGTCTCCTTTTTTTACAGTATAAACCTTATTATTATTTTTTTTAATTAACAGCCTCTAGGCACAAAATAGCTGCTCAAGCACCAGTCTTTGCAGCCACGTTCCCCCATCAAAGAAAAGGAAGGACCAAAGAAGAGGCTGCCCTCCCTTTAAAAACACTCTCCTAAACCACTTTCTTCACTTCTATTGGCCAGAGCTTTATCCTTGGGCCACACTTGGCTAGGAGAGAATCAGGAAGGCATACCTTGGGCCTGTCTGTAGTTGGATAAAAGAGCAGCAGGAGGCAGAGATCTTGCTGAAGCCTTGAGGCCAAGGGAGAGCCAAGGGGAGTTCTAAGTGTCCAGCATCTTGACCTCTTCTCCAAGCCTCCTCCCTATTCACAGCCACCCTGGCCTGTGTCTCCTCACCTCCCCTGCCCTTGAGCCACAGAGCCTCTGGCCTGGCCCCTGACTGCCCCTGGCCTTGCTATCTCCACATCCTCTGTCCTCCCTGGGCAGCTGTGCCACTATCTCCTTCCCACTCTGGACACTCATCTGCACCCCTCGGGGCCTCTGCATCCTTTGTGCCACACACCTGCACCAACATTGCCCTGTTCTTTCGGTCTCACTGTGTGCTAGCCCCCCACCCAATAGGACTCCACGGGCCCCTCTACCCAGGATGCCATCGCTCAGCCCTCGGGAGCCTCCTGGAGGTTATGGCTCCCAACTTCAACAGGACCTCAGGCCTGTTGCCCTGAGGGTTTCCCCTAATCCCATTACAGTGGGTTTAAAATGCCATCTTGTTTGATTAAGATTATATTTTTCTAATTACTCTTGGTGTTGAGCTCCTTGGGATGTGCTTGGTGGATTAGACATATATCTCTTATTGTCCAGTGTCAAAGTCTTTTGCCCATTTTTATTAGTCATTTTATTATTGGTCTATTGGTATTCTTTACATAATCTAGACACAATCCTCTGGAAGATATATTGTTTGTAAATATTTTCTCCTGGCCCCTGACTGCCCCCGGCCTTGCTCTCTCCACATCCTTTGTCTTCCCTGGGCAGCTGTGCCACCACCTCCTTCCTCTTGCCTCACCCTCCCAAGTAGCTGGCACTACAGGCACCCATCACAACACCTGGCTATGGGTATTTTCTTGGGCATTCAGTCAATTCCTTACCATAAATTCCATTGTGAACTAAAATAAAATCTTAAGTCCCCCCAGGGAACTGAATGGCCAAGGAAATATCCAAAGGCTGAGTTGCTGACCCTAGGGAGATCAGACACATCTCTCATGTCTCCTCTCTTCTTGGTATTGTCCTCCATAGCTAACAGGCTAAGGCCTTGCAAGACAAAGCTTCAATCACACCTGCAGGTCACACATTTACTTAACAGATCACTTGAGTCTGCATATGTGTCCTAAGTCATGAATGGCTCATTTCTGATCAGATTTCCTTATCTTAAAACATTCTAAGCCTTTAGACAAAGCTTCATTTCTTTAATCACAAATCAAAGAATTGTTAAATCCGCCTAAAACATGTAGTGCCCCGCTTGAAGGCATCCTGCCTTTTGGGCCAAATTAACGTACCCTCCATGTATTGACTGATGACTGTACATGTAATTCTCAGCTCCCTGAAAAGTACAAAACCACAATGAAACACAACCAACCAGGGTGAGACCACTTGCTTGAGGCTTCTTGGGTGTGTTCCCAGGTCAATGACTGCACACATTCAGCTCAGAATAAGCTTTGTTTTACAGAGTTTAAGATCTTTTCTGTTGACAATAGCATTTTTTGGTGTATATCATCATATTGTCTGTCACTAAAAACCTACCAACTTTTAAAGTTCTTATAAAATTATACCTTTATTTTATTTTTTATTTATTTATTTTTTGAGATAGAGTCTCACTTTGTAGCCCTTGGTAGAATGCCGTGGAGTCATAGCTCACAGCAAACTGTTAGGCTCAAGAGATTGTCTCACCACAGTCTCCCAAGCAGCTGGGACTACAGGTCGCCACAATACCCAGCTTTTTTTTTTTTTTTTTTTAGTTCTTGCTCTGGCTCAGACTGATCTTGAACCTGTGAGCTCAGACAATCCGCCCACCTTGGCCTCCCAGAGTTCTAGGATTACAGGTGTGAGCCAATGTGCCAGGCCAATCTTATACTTTTAAATAAATTCTCTCCAGACCTGGGGCTGTTCTCCTTGGCACTGTCCCCTCACACCAGCACTCTTGGCAGCCAGGGCAATACTCAGCCTGACCTGCAGTCTAGAGCCCTCTCTGTGTGGTCTCTCACACTCTAATTGCCTCCAACTCTGCAAGTCCAACACAGAGCCAGGCCAGGTCTCTCCAAAGTGCCCCAAGATGGGTCTGGCCTCCCTGACCCCAGCCTACTCTGTCCCCGAGACCCTTCAGCTGCTGGACAAGTTCATCTGGGTGCATCTCCCCACCCTGTCCTAGTCTCCACATGGCCAAGCAGGACCCGGGTCAGATGCAGCACCCCTGCAGGACAGCCTCAGGCCTCCTGGTGGGGAGGAGCTCAGGGGCAGCACCCCTGCAGAGTTGGCCTCAGGCCTCCTGGTGGGGAGGGGCTCAGGGGCAGCACCCCTGCAGAGCTGGCCTCCTTCCAGCCGACAGCTGGGTAGGTGCTGTTCTCTTGGATCCTCTTTACTCCTTTCTCTTCTACTTTCCTTCCTCAGGTCTCAGTTGAACTGTCGCCAGCTTAGGGACACTCTCCCAGCCCACCCCCACCACTTGGGGTCAGACCTGTTTACACTTCCTGTTCTGGCCCCCACCCTACATTTGACATCCTCTCTCCCCAGGGAGCTCCTGGCTCACTTTCTGTGCTGCCCTACCAGGACACACTGCAAGGGCAAATAGCTGTTGAATGAATGAATTAATGAGGGATTGAAGGGAGGAATGCAGGAATTTGTCTCAGGAGAAAGGGGCAGGGGGCAGGGGGCAGGGCCTGGAGGAGCCCAGGTGCACAGAGGCCCCGGAAAGCCAGTCTACAGCTCGGTGGCCCCCCAGGCGCCCACCTGACTTGGCCAAGGACAGTCAGAGGAGAGCGGGCGTCCAGGCCAGTGACGCCCCTCCTCGGTCTTCCTCTCCTCCCCTCCCCCTCCCCTAGCCGCTGCCTCACTCCCCTCCCCCTCCTCTCCATCCTGCTGGTGCCCCTCCTCCCCCCTCCCCTAGGCTCCGACGTCCTCGCTCCCGGTAGGAGGCGCCGTGGGCGCGACAGTGTCAGCGTGGCCTCTCTCGCGTCCACTCGGTTGCTAGGCAACTGCCGTTAGTGCGCGCGGCCTGATCCAGCAGTAGCGGCGTCGGGGCGCTCAGGGACCCTGGAGAGGGCGACCGACCCCAGGAACCGACCACAGAAGTCGGGAACATGGATCTGCTCATCATGCAGGAGCTGGCCCGGGCCGAGAGCCAGCAAGGTGGGCTCAGGGCCGCGAACCCCGCCCCTGAGAGGTCCGGAGCCCAGTGACCCGCCCCGGGAAGCCCTTGGTACCCTGCGACCCCGCCCTGGGGAGACCCCCCGGGACCCTGCGACCCCGCCGTGGGGAGACCCGGAACCCTCTGAAACCCGCTGGAAATGCAAATTTGTTCCACCAGAGCAAAAGCGAGGAAAGTGCCGTTTGAAGTCTTTACAAACGGGCCAGCCAAGAGGGTTACTATTCCCCCGCTTTGCTCAAACAACAGATGCCGCCTCCCTGAAGAGAGCTTACCAACTAATTAAGTCGGCCAACCTGGGGAAGTCGGAGCTGGACCCCTGGGAAAGCTTCAGCCCCAACCTGTTTGTTCAGTGCGCAGAACTGGCCCTCAAGGTAGTCAGACCCCCAGGCCCTCGCGCTGTGCTTTGGGGTGTGTGGTGGGCTGGGCAGAGGCACCCCCTGGTCCCCAGAAGCGGATGAGCAGGCAGGATCCCTCGGAGGGGCCTGTCCCGGTGCGTCCAGCTCCTCAGTCTCACGTGGGCCGTGTTGTCCGCAGATGGGACAGCCACAGGTGAGCGAAGACTGCATCCAGATGTACTTCAAGGTGAAGGGGCCTGTCACCCAGTTTCTGGGCCGAGCGCACCTGTGCAAGGCCCAGCTGTGTGCCCCGAAGTCCACCGACAACCTGGTGAGAGGTGCCCTATGCCCCTCCCCCAAGCTGTTTTCATCTGGCCCCCTCAGGTGTCAGACCAGAAATCTTAAAATTATATTTAGCAAGTAAAGTGACCAAGTTCATTTCACAGTGACATGAAATTTGCACATTCCCTGTTAGGCTTCTTGCCCAAGCAGTGGAGTCTGACCTGTTCTGCCTCGTCATTGACCCTTGAGCCCTAGTTGACCCTTGAGCCAGCACTGGTTCTTGTAGCTAGGCAGGCCCTGGGAGAGGCAGCAGTGGGTTTCTGCCCCTCAGGCCCTAGGGCTGGCTCTCCCCTCTGCACCATCAGCTGTTTACAGCCCCATCCCAGGCCAGTGAGGTCAGCACTCAGAGAAGTGGTGAGCAGTCATTGGTGTTTTTGATTTAATTGTGCATTTTTCATGTTGTTTTAGGAGGAATTTGAAAATTGCGTGACTCAGTATATGAAGGCTATAAACTTTGCCAAAGGAGAGCCGAGGTAGGCATGATGGAATCACTCTTTCTGATTGATTATGAGAGATATTAGAGGTGGAATTGACCAAGCAGCTGTCTTTATTTGGACTGTGGGGATTTTCTCCCATTTGTAGTTTGTGTTTTTTTTTTTGAGACAGAGTCTCCATATGTTGCCCTCACAGCAACCTCAAACTCTTGGGCTTAAGTGATTCTCTTGCCTCAGCCTCCTGAGTAGCTGGGACTACAGGTGCCCACCACAATGCCTGGCTATCGTTTGTGTTTTTAATGTACTTAGGATGGTACACCATCAATAGGATATGGAACTGGGCCGTGTTCAGGCCATGTTCACCTGAGTCTGCATGCAGTAGTTGTGATTTGCTCCTGAGAGTCTGTTCTCACTTAGGACCCCTCTTCACTGCTCCCTCATGTTGCCTGCCCAGGCCAAGGTCTCCTGCTCTAAGGGTGATCTCTGAAACCCCAGCAAGATTTCAATCAAGGCTTTCTTCATCAAAAGTGAATGTCATTAGTGAAACTGTAAAGCTTGCGTACAAACTGGCATAAATACCGCATATTCAGACGGGATGAAACATTGGAAGGCATGCCCATGTCTGCTTCCTTGCCTGTTGGTGGCCTTCTCTGGGGATATGGGCCCAGCCCTACAGACCTGCCCCTCTTTGGGGATGGGGGATGGGGAGGCCTGACCTCTAGCCAGAGGTCCTAAGGTCAATGGGTACCTCCAAAGGGCGCAGGTCCTGGAGCCATGATGTAGGAGCAGTGAGCCCCCTGGGGGAGCATCTGGTCCAGGGGTCTCAGGGGCAGCTGTGGATGGGCCAGGTGTGTGACAGGGAGTCCCAGAGGGCTGTCAGAGGCGCCTCCAGGAAGAGGCCTGCTTGCTGTATGGGGACCTGGCAGAGAAGCTGGGAGCAGTGGGGGAGAGGATAGCCCTGGGGCATTTGGGTGGTGGGAGGGAGAGGAGGAGCCCAGTGGAGGACATATGGGAGTCAGAGTAGGAATTAGGCGAGAGGAGCTTACTGGGGAAGGTCTGGTCCTTTCTGGTGTGGGCCTGGGCCCTGGAGTGACTCTTGTTGTGGAAGCCTTTCTAGTCAGGGCTGACCACAGCCCCTTATGGGTTCCCTCTTTCTCCTTTCCTGGCAAAGCTGGGAAAAGGTGAGTCCTGTCCGGGTTCCAGGGTCATGTGGCTCTAATAAACTCTCTGAGGGCATGTGACCAGACAAAGCTGGCCCCCTCCCGAGAGCAGCTACAGGGTGAGAAAGGCAGAAGCACAGGCCATGTCCGTCCTCACACCCCTCCCAGCACCCTGCTGCCCTAGAGAGATGCCCAGACTCCAGGAGGCACCTCTGCTCACTTCTCCGGCCACCCTGCAGCTTGAGCGGATGGTTTAGCCCCCAAGGGTCCTTCTCTCGTCTCCTGGCGGCCTTCTGGTCATCTTGTGGCAGGCATGTTGCCTCCTCCAGGCAGCCTTCCTTAGTTCTTCTGTCCTTGCCCTTTCTTGTCTATCCTTTGAGCGACAAAAGAGGTCTTGCTTGGTGCTGTATTTCTGCTCAGTTGGTGGAATGACTGGCTAAAAATTGACGTGGTTCGGACTTAGGAGCCTAAGGCCAGGTCATTGCAGCCGAGGCTGAGCTGCAACTACCCGCACCCTGGGAGCAAAGCCGCCCGGGGCTGCCGGGAAGCGGCCAGGCGCCCTGGTCCCACGCGGGTGCGGCCAAGCGGCTTGGCAGTGGCTGCTGCCACCTGCTGGACACAGAGGGAAATGCGCGATCCCGCCTGAGGGGCCGGGAACACAAGCGCCCATGACCTGGCGCTCAGACAAACGTGGCTGCGACCCTCTTCAGACCTCCTCCCCTTGGTTGCAGGTATTACTTCTTGGTATTTAATGCCTCAGTCCTCTACTGGCAAATGGTGAGACCATTTCTGAAGCCTGGATACCACCACCTTCTGATCCCCAGCCTCTCTCAAATCGTGAACGTGCTGAACCAGACCGAGGAGGAAGACAAGGAGTGGCGCGCGGAGCTGATGCTGTGAGTCCTGCACCTGCTCCTGGAGCGCGCGGTGTTGTGTGCACGCGATGCTCTAGTATTGGCTCATGGTGCCAAATTCTTAGTTCAGTAAATTTGTAACGTAGTAGATATTTTAATAGGTTAAAACTAAGCTGGAACTAGGCCAATCCAGGGGCCCGCACAGGGGGCCCGAGTAGGGGAGCCATGGGGACAGTCAGGGCAGGGGAGCAGCTGCTGGGGCCTCAACCTGGAGAAGCCACCACTGTCTTTGTGCCAGTCAGACTGGCCAGGAATCTTCAGAGCTTCTCTATGTTCTAGAGCCTTCTTGCAAGACGGTGCTGGGTGAGGGTCAACAGCCAGGGTCCTGAATTGCCAGTGCCGGAGAATCCACACTCAAGTCCAACTCTGCAGTCTGCAGGCTTGGGTTGCCGGCTATATAGCTGTTTGGGGAAACTTTAAAAGAAAATAAAAATAAACAAGATCTTTCTTTAAAATGTCATTTTTAGGCCAGGCATGGTAGTTCACACCTGTAATCCTAGGCCTGTGGGAAGCTGAGACAGGAAGATAACTCGAGGCCAGAGTTGGATGACTAGGCAGCATAGTGAGACCTTGTCTCTGCAAAAAAATGAATAAAAATAAATAAAATATAATTTTTAAATGTTATGGGAAATTAAAATGCCGATAATTCCCTCTCTTGCTGCTAGGGACAACAAGCTTTTCTAGCTCTTGCTGGCCCTTCTGGTTATGGCTGAAGGAACTGATCCCAGGGTATTTTTCTAATGTTGGTGAAACATAAATGTTATAAAAGTGTAATAACCTGATTACAAGACCTTTGCAGCAGGCAATAATTTCATCAAGGTTTAATATCAACTATATTATCCAGGAAGCTTCTTGAGTGTTATCTGCAAGCTGGAAGAAAGGAGGAGGCTGCTAAGTTCTGTTCCACTGCAGCACCTTTCATAAAATCAAATGTGCCACAGAAATACCAGGAGATATTCTCTCTTATGGTAAGTTGACATTTTAAAAAATACAGACTGAAGAAGGAATTTTCTTTTCTTTTTTTTTTTTAATTAAATCATAGCTGTGTACATTAATGCGATCATGGGGCACCATACAAGAAGGAATTTTCTTAAAAAGTCATTGCTCAGAAAATTATGTATAAAAACTGCAAACAAGTCCATTAATTGAGACATATAAAATATGCATACATGAACAAAACAAATATAAACAGAATAGTAGTTTATCCTATGTGAAGACATACATAACCATGACATTTTAAAAATGAAACAAGATCTTTTGCCTTTATTGTTACTTTCGGAATATTTCCTTTATTACAGCACTGAATTTATAAAAAAGTTAATAGAAAATATATAATACTACAAGTAATTGCTGTATGAATGTGTATAAAAGCATTCATCAACTGTTAATTTTTATATATAAGGAATGAGCTTAAGCTATATCTAGAAAAGCTAAATATACCAATTAGAAGATACATGTTACATATTATAGAATTAATTACAGGAAGAATATTTACAAAATAATATGTAGACAAACCTGATTGTTTGAATCCAAAGTAATATTCTATTCCATTTTTTGAAAGGTTCGTCATGAATTAATGGATAAGCATCAGTTAAAAGAAGAAAGGAAAAGTTCTATTAGCCTGTCAGTCTCTTTCTACATTAACACGCTAAAAGCGTAAGTAGTTTGGGGAGGAGAGCAGGAGTTGAGCTTGGTCAGTGCTGAGCTCAGGAAGACTGTCCCCTCTACCTGAGGGTGTTCTATGTCGGCAGGTCAGTTAGTGTGGGATTGCAAGGAGCTGCTCCTGTAGAGGGTGGACTGGGAGGCAGCAGGGTGGGGGAAGGAAGGCAGGGCTGCGAGAAGGGGCTGCACCTTGCAAGTTTAGTGAAAAGGGATTCTAGGAGAAGAGAATCACAGTGTCAGATTTTCCTGAAGCATCATGCCAGGTGAGTCTGGATTTGGCCATGACATTGAAGAGAAACAAAAGTACTTTGTGGGTAAAATCCTGAAGGAGTTGGATACAATGAATGGGAGAAGAAATAGCTATGGGTTGGGGGAGGACTCTTTGAAAGTTTGCTATAAAGGGAACAAAGAAACAAAATGGTAGCTGGAGGGAATTAGTATGGTGGCGATGACGGTGTGTTGATGGCTGAAGGGAGTGAGGAGACAGTGTTTGAGGGCTGAGGGGAGTGAGGAGGTGACATGTTTGAGGGCTGAGAAGACTGAGGAGGTGACATGTTTGAGGACTGAGGGGACTAAGGAGGTGACGTGCTTGAGAACTGAGGGGAGTGAGGAGGTGACGTGTATGAGGACAGGAGAGTGCAGAGGTGACACGTTGGAGCACTGAGTGGAGTGAGGAGGTGACACGTTGGAGCTCTGAGAGGACTGAGGAAGTGACACGTTGGAGCTCTGAGAGGAGTGAGGAGGTGACACGTTGGAGCACTGCATGGAGTGAGGAGGTGACACGTTGGAGCACTGAGTGGAGTGAGGAGGTGACATGTTGGAGCTCTGAGAGGAGTGAGGAGGTGACACGTTGGAGCACTGAGTGGAGTGAGGAGGTGACATGTTGGAGGACTGGAGTGCAGAGGTGACATGTTGGGGCACTGAGTGGAGGTAGGAGGTGACACGTTGGAGCACTGTGTGGTGTGAGGAGGTGACACGGGGCACTGAGTGGAGGTAGGAGGTGACATGTTGGAGCACTGCGTGGAGTGAGGAGGTGACACTTTGGAGGACTGAGGAGAGTGAGGAGTTGACACGTTGGAGCACTGCATGGAGTGAGGAGGTGACATGTTGGAGGACTTGGAGAGTGAGGAGGTGACATGTTGGAGGACTTGGAGAGTGAGGAGGTGACACGTTGGAGCACTGAGAGAACTGAGGAGGTGACACGTTGGAGCACTGAGTGGAGTGCGGGGGTGAAAATGTTGAGGGGGTGGGAGCCCGGAGGTGACAATGTGTTGTATGCTGAGGGGCGTGAAGAGATGTGGGGTCTCTATGTGCCTAGGAGGCTGTCTGGTGAGTGAGGAGTGCCGGCTGCAGGTCCTAGAGCTGAGGACAGCAGAGAGGCCCCGAACTCCATGGTGAGGGGCCCTGGTTTGGTCCTGCTCTGGTGAGAGCCGTGTGTGTATCTTCCGTGGTGACTTTTCAGTGTTGTAGAAGAACAGTATCAGCCAGAATGAGGGAGAGTGCAGAAGTATGACAAAGTATCTTGGAAATTGGAGGAAAGGACAAGGATTATTATTTAGTTGTTGTCGCAGTTCTCGGCCGGGGCCAGTTTGGAACCCACCACCTCCAGGGTATGGGGCTGGCGCCCTACTCCTTGAGCCACAGGCGCCGCCCAAGGGATTATTTTAGTCCTTTTCAGCAGGAAACACAATTTCATAGACTCAGAGTTTCTGTTTGGATAATTTGAATAAATGTGGTAGGACCTTTTGCTTATTTGGTTTTTGAATTAATTCTAGAAAATTGGATAAAAATGAATTACCAGAAGATGTCGACAGTATTCTGAAAAAGGCCTATGGACATTTAAATCACTATAATCATGAGCAGTTTCCTTCAATCACAGAAGAAAAGTAAGTATTTATCTTTCTTCAGCATACATTTACATGTACGTAATCTTTGCACAAAATCTAGCAGGCACTGGATAATGTGGAAAAATACAAAACCAAGCAACGAGAACCACTTTAACAAAAGTTGGCCACTGTGGGTATTTCATTAAATCTTTTTCTAATCTTTTTGGTACTATCTAGGAAGTGGTCCTTGCATATTCTACTTTTTTAATATCAAATTTAACTTCTAAGGATAAGCACTTTCAAGTTACTATGGCATCTTCTTACACATTTCTGGATAGCTGCATTTTACTTCATTGTGTGGAAAAATATATATTTTTCTCGAGCATTTCCCGGGCTAGTTTGTTCCAGGTCTGTGTTTTCCCAAATTGTCTGAGCACTGTTTGGAGTCTAGGAAAAGCCCTGGATGAGATTCCTGGAAGCAGGTGATGGGCCGGGGCTGCCTGAGAAGTCTGCACAGCACTCTGTTTTCACAGAGGTGGCAGGGTTTGCTCCCTGGTTCTAGCACCTGTTGTGTCACATTCTCGGTGGCACCGTGTGCTCATTTAAGAGATAGGAGTGGACCTTGTTAATGTGGTAGGCTGAAGTTACTTAGCATTTTGGTCCTGTGGCAGCACTAGGATCTTATACAAAGGATGTATCAATTATCTGTGGATGTGAAACAAATTACTACAAACTTAGCATCTTTTCTTTTCTTTTTCTTTTTTCTTTCTTTCTTTTTTTTTTTTTTTGAGATAGAGTCTCACTTTTTTGCCCCTGGTACAGTGCCATGGCATCACAGCTCACAACAGCCTCAAACTGGGATGATGAAGGGGTTCTCTTTCCTCAGCCTCCTGAGTAGCTAGGACTACAGCTGCCCACCACAATGCCTGGCTATTTTTAGAGACAAGGTCTCGCTCTGGCTCAGGCTGACCTCGAACTCGTGAGTTTAAGCAATCCACCCACCTTGGCCTCCCAAAGTGCTAGGATTACAGGTGTGAGCCACCATGCCCAGCCCCAAACTTAGCATCTTAAAACAACAGGCATTTGTAGCCTCTCTGTGGGACAGAATCCAGGCATAGCTGTGCTCAGGGTGTTGCTGGGCTGGGGTCTTCTGTGGAGGCTGGACCGGGGGAGGAGCTTCCCTAACCCCACATGGGTATTGGCACAATTCTGTTTCTCATCCACTGAGGGCCTCAGCTCCTTGCTGTGTAAGCATCCCTGCATGACAGCTCGCTCTCTTTAAGTCAACAAGGAGAGTCAGCTAGTGCCCTAGAGGCCAGTGTTGTCTGTTGTCCGTTCAAGGCAGTGGAATCTACTCAACATGGAAGTGGTGTGTCCGTTGGATACAAGTCACTCAAGGGGAGAGGACCACAGGAGCCCAGAGGATAGGTCTTAGAGGCCTGGGGGGGTTGGGTGCCTAGGGAGTGCCCTAGGACACTAAGGGGTTAGTCAGGGCCCTTCAGGAGGAACATGGGTGGGCACAGACATGTGTATGTGCATGCTTGTTTTTCTGGAGGAGGCTCACGTTTTTATTTAATTATTTTTATTTATATTTATTTATTTGAGACAAGACTCATTATGTCACCCTCAGTAGAGTGCCCTGGCATCACAGCTCACAGCAACCTCAAACTCTTGGGCATAAACGATTCTCTTGCCTCGGTCTCCCAAGTAGCTGGGACCACAGGTGCCCATCACTGTGCTTGGCTATTTTTTTGTTGTAGTTGTCATTGTTGTTTGGCAGGCTGGGGCTGGACTCAAACCCACCAGCCCTGGCTGTATATGGCCGGCATGCTAACCACTGAGCTATGGGCACTGAGCCAAGGAGGCTCACAGTTTTAGATTCTTTAGTTGTTCCAGTAACTGGAGTGAGGTGGAGCTCAGCCATGGCCTTGACTGTGGCCTGCAGCATCCTTCTCCGTGGCTGGCACACCCAGTTAGCACTCGGGAGCATGCAGGGGGTCTCTTCTGACAGTCTGCTGTACTCCCTTGGGGAAAGTTTCTATGAGCAGGACTCTGGGGTTGTGGAGCTGGTCAGGTGGACAGGTCATCGCTTTCCTGTTCATTTCTTTGCTGGTAAAGTTGAATTTTTTCCAAATGTTTACTAGCACTGTTTCCTGTTGTCAATTTCCTGTTCTTTTGCCTGATTTCTTGAAGGAGTATATAAATGGTTTCACTATCGACTTACAGAAGTATTTTCTATTTTAGGGTCTGAGCCCTTCAGCTCCTGTGTATTTAAAAATTGTCCTAGTGCGTTTACTTTTAGTTTTTTTAAATAATCTTGACTACAGGACAGTTTGGGCTAGCACCCTGGCTAGACACTGCTGTAGCCTTCACCCATGTCCGTGGGTCCCTCCCTGTGAGTGGAGCCGGCCTCCTCAGCTCCACGTCTGTGCCAACTTCAGCTTCACTGCGCTCTGGTTAGTGGGGCCGGCCAAGCACTTTCTGATGTGGGCAGGTTTGGCTGCCTTGTAGCTCACGCACAGTCAGCACTTCACTGCCCCAGGGCCAGGAAGAGCAGGTGTGTTCTCAGCTTGCTAGAGGGATGCCTCTCACATACAGCCAGGCAGAGCCCCAGAACTCTGAGAACCTCAGAGCTTCCCTGACACTCTGGGGATCACTGACACTTTCCACTTGGATTCCTATATCTGGAATTCCCAGTGAGATAAAAATCATTCTGTTAAAACAAAAAGGTCTGAGAACCAGGTCTGTTCTTTTACAGATTTTTCTGTTCTAGGCCTGCCTAGCAGGCCCTGCAGGAGATCTTGGGGCATAGGAGCCAGAGGTTGGAGGCCAGGGCCTGTGGAGGCTGGGCAGGGGAGGAGGGAGCAGAAAGACCTACCCCTGCCAAGAGCACCCAGGCTGGAGCAGAGAGGATGGGAGCACCGCGTGGGTCGTTATCACGGGCCAGGCAGATGCAGGCTCAACCTCAGGGGCCATTTGGCTATTTCTGGAGACACTTTTGGTGGTCACATTGAAGACACCACCAGCATCTGGTAGAAGAGGCTAGGGATGCTGCTCAGACCCTGCATGGCTCTGGAGTCCCCACCTAACAGCCCAACAATCTGCTTAGAAGGTGGCAGCATAGCCCACCAGTCTTGGTCCTTCTCAAAGGCTGTCGTTGGTCCTTTGTGCTTTGGAAGGTTTAGCATCAGCCTTTTGGTTTCTGCAGACCCTGACTGGTGACAGTGAGCGCGACTGGTTGGAGGAGTTGGGCTCTGCATCAGGAACATGGTTCTGCCCCGGTGGCCTCTCTCCTCGCTGAGACCGTGTGTGTGTGCGGCAGTGACAGCCACTGTACGGGTGGCCCTTGTGTGCCCATGGCATCATCTGTGTCCTCCCCGGGGTCTGTGCAGGAACTGGGGTCTGAGACCGCAGAGGAAGGAGCCACGGGTCCAACTGGGTCTCGGAGCTGCATCTGCACCGGGCCCTGTCCTTTGCCGTGAAGGCCGGGCTGGGACCACCACAGCCGGATGTCTGTTTGCTAATTTGTTTTGTTTTATTGCTTCCCTTCTTCTTTTTTATTCCCTGCTCTGGTTGAACAGTGAATGTTCATTCTGCATGCTGGGGTATTGTTCTGTTACCCATTGCTGGTTTATTGTTTGTTTCCAGAATGCTTTTGCTTTTTGAATTAGCTCACCTTTCTTTGACCTTGAAATGCACGGACATCTGCTCTGATTGCCTCTTAGACCTGAAGAAAATTGAAAGCAAGGTAAGTGGCTTAATGATGACTGTGCCTAACAGCAGGTGCCCACTGTGTGTCTGGGCAGAAAGCAGAGAAGGGAAGAATAGCTGACTGTGCCACCCACGGGGCTGCTGCGTGTGTGGTCTGCAGAAGGCGCCTCCTTTACAGGTCCACTTTGTGTGGCTGTGAGAATGTGGGTTTTGTGGTTTTGCACTGGATCCTTTCTCTTGGCCTTGGTGGCAGGACTGGCCCATCTTGCCGCCAGCTGTCTTTACAGCACATTAAGGGCTGCATAAAATTTCATAATGTAAGGACCCATAACTCACCCCAACCCTGTTACTGGGCATTTACATCACGCACAGTGTCCTCCCTTGTCTGTGGTTTCAGTTACCCGTAATCAGCTGTAGGCTGAAAACATCAAGATACTGTGAGAGAGAGAAAAACCACGTTAACGTAACTTTATTGCAGCATATTGTTATAACTGTTAGATTTTATTATGTTATTGTTAATCTCTTTCTGTACTAATTTGTAAACTAAATTTTATCACAGGTGTGGATGTATAGGAAAAACCGTAGTTTATGTGGAGTTTGGTTCTTCTGGAGTTTCAGGTATCCACTAGGGATCTTGGAATGTAGCCCCCTCAGATAAGGGGGGAGCCACTGTATAATTTTTTGTTAATTGTATAAAGGGCTGTCCCAAACATCTTGTGCTTAAAGATTTTTTTCTGCATTTAGGATTAGAGTTCAAGATAAATTTATTGACATGAAATTACTAGGGAATGTTCACTTTTATGATTTTTAAATATGTATTATGATTTTGCTCTCCAGAAAAAGTTTTACACTCTGCCAAAAGTGTGTAAGGGTGCATGCTTTGGGTTTGTTTTTAATTTAAAGAGCTATGAAAGGCCTCTTCCACAGAGCAAAGCTTTATATATCAGCTGTTGCCAGGTGTACTCTTGAGTGTGGTGTGTGACATCCGGTAAACTGGATACTGCTCATAGGAGGAAGGGTCTCAAGGACAGCAGGGTGGTTTGCTGCAGGTCCCTGTGCTGTCCTCACTGAGTACCTGCCACGTGTTTAGCCCAGGTCACTTGAGAGCAGAGGCCCCACCTGACCCCATGAGTTTATTGCTCAGTAAAAGCTGTAGGGCCTGGCACAGTGGAGGAGATACGTGGCCCAGCAAAGGGACCAGCTGGTTGTGTTCACAGCTGTGCTGAGCTGGGGTGGCTTTCAGGAAGGACACAGCACTTGGCTGGGACTGCCAGGGTGGGTGGGAGTGTGTGTCCAGGCGGGAGACAGCATGTCCAGGCAGCACCCAGGGCACAGTGGCCACAGTGCTGCCACAAGAATGCCTGTGCCCCACCCATCCAGCCTCAGTGTTGTGTCTATGTAAGTGGCTGTAATAATCTGTCCTCTCTCCAGAGCTGAAACCAGTGCCGCCTGGGAAGGGCCCTTCCCCCTGTGGCAGGTGGCAGGGGCTCATGCAGCAGCAGCTCCTTTTCGCCATCCCCTGTCCTGTGGAGCGTATGTGCTGCCCTGCTCCTTGCCCAGCCCCCTGCAAACCTCAGGCACATGTCGCCTGCTCTGAACTCCCTTCCGAGGGTCACTGTCCCTCCGGGTGCTGTGGTCTGTGTGACAGCCTGTCTGTGACATTTCCTGAAGTGTCTAGTACTGGGTCTTTTTTTTTTAGAGTCACTTTGTCACCCTTGGTAGAGTGCCATAGTCTCACAGCTCACAGCAACCTCCAGCTCTTGGGCTTAGGCGATTCTCTTGCCTCAGCCTCCTAAGTAGTTGGGACTATAGGCACCCGCCACAATGCCCAGCTATATTTTTATTGCAGTTTGGCCGAACGTGGGTTCGAACCCACCACCGTCGGTATATGGGGCCGGCACCTTATTCACTGAGCCACAAGTGCCCCCCAGGGTCTTTCTTTTATTAATTTTTTTAACTCAAATACAGAAGGTTAGAGAATAAACAGACCAATGAAATGGGGGGAGGCCCAATACGAGGGCCCAGTGAATTGCCCCTCTGAACAGGGCACGGAGTTCATCAGCTCCTTCCTATTGGGCATTCAGAATCTCATAAAATTTATTTTGCATTAAAATTTCACTAATTAAAATTATGAATGGTTCTTAATTTTGAAACCTTGGTGCGTTTTTGAAGACTAGCCATCTGATTTCAAAGCTGCCCGAGTGAGTGGTAGAACCAGTTAACCTCAGTAGACAGAGAGCCCCCAACTTAGACATGGCCTCCCCATACATGGAAGCCTGCATCGGCAGTCAGAAGCAGAGGTCTCCTGTGGTCCTAAAGATGCATGACCACCAGTGACTGCGCCCACAGGCAGGGCAGCTGGCGTCTTCTTCCGTGTCCAGGAGGTCTGCATCCCTCGAGCCAGAGTGGGTTTAGGGATGTGGCCTCTGGATGGTGGCCTGCGTGTTGCTCTTCTGGCTTTTATCTGAGTCTTTCCATAAGACCCTTGTGCTCAGAGAGAGAGATGTGGAGTGGACGTCTTCCCTGCCAGCACAGGTCATTCAGACTCCCCAACTTTGACTCAGACTCAGGCCCCTGAGTATCCTTGCTGAGGCTTGGTTACCATGCCCGGAGTCCTAGACACTGGGGGCTGGAACAGGACGCCTGAAGGGGTAAACTTGGGACCCTACCCGTTGGTGGCTGCGATGTGGCAGGCAGATAGGGGGCTCAGGGACATTTCCTTCTCTGGCCACAGGCCCCCACCTCAAGACAGATGCCCGAGCTTCTGCCTTCTGGGCCCACAGCAGGGTTTTTTTGTCTTGACCCCAGGCAGGCTTAAAGTAGAGAAAGTATGTTTGCTAAATTTTGTAAAAGGAAGTTTATCTGAAGTTGGTTTAATTATCTAAAACTTCAGTGTCTGTTGAAACCAATGCGCTCCCTCAACGCTGTCATTTACCTCTTTGCATCTCGTGTGCCTCTGTATTACCTTCTGGTTTGTTTTTGCTGAATATCTTCCTTGAAAGGTTTCAGAGCAGTCTCTGATGTCAACATACACGATTGCCTTCCTTAAACATCTCCACGCATGCAGAACTGTTTGTATCTACAGGATCCTGGGAAGCTGATTGAAATTGAATGTCTGGAGTATGAATTAGAAGCTTTCAAAATTGAAAATAGAGTTAAACTCTACATTCGATCAGCTGTTGAGGTGAGTCTTTAGACAGCATCACTCTGCAAATGTCCTGGGACGTGGTGAGAGCTGTATCTGTGCCTCACTGGCAGGTGCTAGGGACATGGCCTGGACCCCCCTGCTGGCCTTACCCTGGCTCTGCCACTGGCCCCTGTGTGATGGTGGTGACCTGCTGTCCCCGTAACAGTGCACAGATAATACCAAGGCCCTGAGGCCTGGGCCTCAGCAGCCCTGGAATGGTCCCCGACAGCTCCCAGGACCACCTCAGTCTCACTGGCAGAGGGGAGGGGTCCTGCAGCTTGTGCAGAGCTGCCTCCCAGTTGGTAATGCTCACCTTTGGGTGACGGCCACCTGTGTCCCAGGAGGGCTTTTGGCCAGTCTCACTCATGTCGAGGAAGGCTTCTGGGTGTGTGCTGTGTGTCTGCCTTTGCTGTGGTGGAGATCTTTGACTGATGACTGCTGTGTGCTGGTGCCTCAAGTGTGGTGGGTACCGAGAAAGTGTTTATCTAAACCACCATTTATAGAGAACTCCTTGGCTGCCACATTTTATCATGAAACTGCAGTGGAGGCTGGCTGTGGCTATGGCAGTGTGGATTGTGCAGCTGTACCCTGCCATACCTGTGTCTGCCCAGGGCGTTGGGGGACTGGGCACCAGTTTGTGAGGCTTTCACGGACTAATTTTAACCGCCAAGCAGCCTGATGGGTTGTGAATGTCCAACATAGACTCAAATAGTCCAGGTGACCCCAAGGAGTTAGAGGTAGAGGCTGTGGGGTGTGCCCAAGCTCAGGACACACAAGAGGGCAGTGAGGGCATGGTGAGAACAGGCCCCAGTTCTTCAGAGTCTGGCCCTTTCTGCCAGGAGAGGCACATGTAGCACAAACAGGAGAGCAGACAGCACATGGGTCTTGCCACACATCCAGGATCGGGGCTGAGTGGCAGAGCACACTGGCTAGTGCAAAGGGCCGTGCCGAATGCTTCCTATAAAGTTCACTCCTTTCTAGAAGGAGTGCGGTCCCTCAGGCTGCAGTTGAACGCAGTGGGACGGATTTCTGTCCCACGCTCTCAGCGTGCCCCAGCCCCACATGGTTCCAGGCTGACACCAGGCCTGGGAACCCCAACGGGTTGGTCCAGTGACAGCACTGGTGTAACATCCTCATGGAGCGGCTTGGTGTCCTCTGCTCCCTACAGACCCAGCTGAGCATCATACAGAGGCTGGACACTGCGCTGCAGCGGGCTGCCCGCCTGGGTGCCCCGCATGTCATCCAGGTGGTGTGTGCCACCCAGTGGAACGTCTGCCTGCCCCTGCTGCAGCACAACCTGCGGCACCACCTGCTCAAGCCACTGACCAGCATTGCGGAGATCCTGGAGAAGGTGGACAGGTGGGTGCCTTGGTCCCGGCTATCCCTAGAGAGGGGCACATGGGCAGAGAGAGAGGAGGCAGAATCCTTCGATATTGTAGTTAAGGATAAAATTAGCTTGTTTGCCATAAAAGTGATGCAAGCAGAAACACCTGTCTCTGCAAGGGCTTGCACGTGCATCCTGTGACAGGGCAGCACTCTGTTCTCCTGCCCCACCTGGGTTGGCCATCTGGGTCCTCTATGCCAGACCTGGAGCACCAGAGAGACCCAAGAAAGGATGGGACTCAGCACAGGGTTCTTCGAAGGGGGGTGCTGGCCGGGGGTGTCTGTGCCCCTTGAGCTGACAGAAGGGTCCTGCCTACCACAGAGAGGCCGGAGTGCATCTGGTCAGGGCCTGTGGGGATGTAGTGAGTCCTCCCAAGTGGGACCAAGGAGAGTGTGGTCTGTCTGCAAGTGTAGCCGCAGCAGGCCTTGCCTGGGGGGTGTGGCAGGTGTACAAGTGAGCTGTGCTGGGAGGAGCAGGTGCCAGGGGTGTATGTGGGGCATTTGGCCCAGGCATAGGAGGAAGTGGTGGAGCTGTGTGGATGGAGCCCAGGGAGGCCGGAGACCCAGTCCTGGTGCAGAGAATCCTGTCTTGACAGGCCCAGAGACATGGCAGGAAGCTGGGGCTGGAACAGGACTAGGTCACTAAGGGAACTGGTGGCAGGAGGGGGCTCTGGTCAGGGAACTGGGGAGCTTGGGCAGAGCTAGGCCCAGGTGGAACTGAAGGGACAGAGGTGGGGGTCATCCCGTCCAAGGCCTGGGCACTGACTGTGTGCTTGAGGGTTGAGCTTTGGGTCAGTTTCCTGGTTTTCTTCAGTTTTGTTTGACTGGGGTGTCCCAGCCAGTTAGCGCTGGTGTGGGAACTGGCTTCCGATTGTTCCTGTTTTCGGAGAGATTCTGGGTGTGAGCAGGAGAGAGAAGGCGTGAAGGGCCACTTGGGCATAGGGGTGCTTGCTGCAGGGAAAGACACGCAGCTGCCCTCCACCTCCAGCCTCTCCTGACTAGCCAGGGAAGCTGTCGTCACCCTGGGGGAAAGGTGGGGAGGCACTGGCCTCAGTGTCTGGGCATCCCCTTCTGTCCTGGACTTGCATCTCCCTCAAATCTGGGGATGTTTGCCTGTTTCCTCCTCAGCTCCCCTTCTGGAGCTCCACATGGACGTGCACCATGGCGGGAGCCACACCTGCACCATCACTTCCTCCCACCCTCGGGGCAGGTGCAGACACAGCTGGGTCCCTGGGTTTCCTCCCTGCTGCCGGTTCTCTTTGTTTTCACAAATACACGAGTCTAATTCTTTTTTCTATTCTTTTTACTTTAATGACTTTAATTCTCATTTCCAAAAATATTCTTTTAGTTTTTTAAGATTTGACTGATTTTTAAAAAACTAGCTGCTTCTTGCCTCTTTTTTCCCCGATAATTATTTTTCTAATTAATTATATTGAGGTATAATCTAATGTAATAAAAGTGCATATTTTAAACACTTGCTTTGGTGAGTTTCAACAAATATACACACACAGAACCACCTCCCCAATCAAGTCCCCTCACCCTAAGAGCCCCTGGCTGTGTCCTCCGTGTGCAGCCCGGCTGTGCTGTCTGCTCCTCACCGCGGACTCACTCTGCTGTTCTGGAGATGACAGGGAGGGAAGGGTGTGCTGTCACCGCTTTGCGCATCCAGTCTGAGAGTTACTCACCTTCCCTAAAACTCACAGCAGTCCTCAGCCTTCCTGGTCTCAGGACCCTTCCATACCAAAGTCACTGAGAGTCCCAAAGACCTTGCCCTTAACACACTGCACTCACTGACATTCACTGTATTTGAAATTAAAATAGAAAACATACGACACACAAGCATACCTTTCCTTAGACGCCAGAGTGGTGATGTGCCATGTGCCACACATCTCTAGAACATTCTTTTATGTGTATTCATGAGAAAATGGGAGTGGACAAAGAAAGTAATACCTCAGGATTAGCGCGTGGGAGTAGTGTGACCTATGGACCCTCTTAGAGACCCTCAGGGTTTCTGGACCGCCCTTGCAGAGACACTGTTTTATAGTATTCAGCGGCCCTCTGAGAACAAAGTAGCGTGCGTGGTATCAGTGGGGGGTTGAGCTTTATTTTTTCCGTATGGAAAAATACAGATTATTTCAGTTGTTTCAGAACCATTTTTGAAAAGAACACCCTTTCCCTGTTGAATTATGTTGGCACATCTGGTAAATGTCAGTTGACCTTCATCTGTTTCTGGAGCCTCACATGTTTTATGGGTTGGCAAGTTCACGCCACACGTGACGGGCTGTGGACTGGTGGTGATTCTTACAACTGGTAGTTGTCTTAAGTCTTCCAACTCATTCTTCTTGAAGGTTGTCTTGGCTGTACTAGGACCTTTGTGTTTCCACGTGGTGTTTAGGAAACAACTTGTCAACTTCTGGGGGAAACTGCTGGTGTTCTGATTGGAGTTATGTTGGGTCTGTAAATGATTTGGAGAAATGACAGCATAACGAACTTGACCTCCCATGGGGCATGT
Source organism: Loris lydekkerianus (assembly GCA_963574355.1). Classification (NCBI taxonomy): domain Eukaryota; kingdom Metazoa; phylum Chordata; class Mammalia; order Primates; family Lorisidae; genus Loris; species Loris lydekkerianus. The sequence continues at coordinate 40,721 of CAUYPK010027524.1, forward strand.
GCTGTGTCATCAGTGTTTTGTGGTTTCAGTGTAGCAGCCATGCCCGCCTTCCATCAAACTTAATCCTAAGTCTTTTATGGTTTTTGATGTGATTATCAACGGTAGTATCCTTCTAAATTTACGTTTCTTATTGTTTGCTATTATATAGAGATGCATCTGATACTCAGATACTGACCTTGTATTCTATGACCTTGCCAAATTCCCTTACTAGTCATACTGGTGGTAGATGCTTTAGGGTTTTCGATGCAGACCGTCACACCATCTGCCCAGCCCCTCTTATCCTGGCCTCTTGCATTGAAGAGGCCCCCGGGGAGAGCCCAGGAGTCTGCTCTTGTCCCTGGTCTTAATGGGGAAAGCCAGCAGTGTCCTGTGGGACAGCAGCTGCAAGATTTTTACTGATTCCTGAGATAGGATGAAGACGTTTCCTTCTTTTCCTATTTTGCTAAGTTTTTTGTTTGATTTTTAAAATCATGGATGGGTATTGTATGCTATGAAATGTTTCTTCTGCATCTATTAAAATGATCATGTGACTTTCTCCTTTTTTCTTTCATATGGAGTATTATACTGATTGATTTTTTTTTTTAATGTTAACCTTGCATTCTCTACATAATATCTTTTTTTAATGTATTGCCAGGTTTGATTTCCCAGCCTCCTTCCCATTTTCTGGTCATGAGGTTCAGCCCTCTGTTGCTTGATTTTTTGGTCTGGTTGTTCTAGCAATTACTAAGACAGAGATGTTAAAAACTCCAGCTTGGTTGTGGGTTTAATCCCCTTCCGTTAGCCTGCACATCGGGCCAGGCTCTCTCATGGTGGCCTCCTCTTGCTCAGATCGCTTTCTGCACTGAAGACGCTTCACTGCCCACAGCTTCCTGGCCTGGGGTCCCCTTCTCTGACAGGGGCTCAGCCAGACCAGCCTCCTCCCACCCTGGACAGGCGCAGTCTTCACGTCCCAGTGCATCTGAGACAGCCCAAGGCTGAGTCTGGCTTTTCTGCCTAATATTGTGATCTGCCCTGTGATTGGAACACTTGGCCTCTTGGCCTCTGGGCCAAGGTGTGTCTGAGGCTGCTGCATCCCTGTGATGACCATCCGTCAGACTCTGTTCTGCTGGGCTCCTCCAGTCCTCTTGGGGGTTGACTGATTTTGGAATTCTGTTTTATTTCCTCTATTGGCTCCTTGGTTTTCCAACTGTAGGGGGAAAGATTTCTGTAGGATAGTGGCATCTGTACCCACCTGCCCAAGGGCTGCTGTCCAAAACCTGGGCTCTGTGCCATGCTGTCCCTGCCGTCTGCCCATGTCTCGGCCCCAGGGGCCCTCCCTTTTGCTCAGATCCAAGTTCCAGCTGTTCTTTCTCTCCAACCTGGAGGCAGTGGTGGGAGGCTGGGGACAGCTTTCCCTGAGCCTGATGCTCCAACGGGTGCTGCTCTAAGAGTTGCTGTCCTGACAGGTGCTGCTCTGGCGAGGGCTCCACATCACTGTGTGTTGTGTTTGATGCTGGCCGTGTTCAGTGATCTGCCCTCATTTTTGAAGAGTTTTTCTGCACTAGTTATTGGGTGTTGGGCTGACAGGTGTTTCTCTTCTTTGAACAGGTGGTTTATTTTCTTCTCTATGATTTCTGCTAAAGACTCAAGTTATGCAGAATGTACTGCCCCTGTATGAAATCTGTGTCTTTTCCTTTTTCCTCTTAAAATTTCTCTCTCTGTTGTTTTCAATGTTTGGATTATGATATTCCTAGGAGCCTTAAAAAAAATTCTACTTAGAGTTATCTAAGATACTTAGATGTGTAAATTGATGTTTTTGTCAGATATGGGGCTTCAGCTTCAAGTGTGCTGGTTGCCGCTGGGGTCCCCAGGTCTGTGCAGATTTTTAAGAATGTTTTGTTCTCTGCTCTTTGGGCACTTTCTATGGACCTGTTTTCAGGTCTACTCACTCTAATCTGTTGTTGCTTAACCAGAGATTGTTTTTTCATGTTAGTTACTATAGTTTTTAGTTTTAGTATCTTCATTTTCTTTTCAGTTTCATTCCCCTGAGATTCTCTGTTTACCCATAAATAATTTTATTTTCCTGCAAATTTTGAACATAGTTATGATGTTTATAATGTAGCGTCTGCTTCATGGGGATTATTTGCTAAGCCCCACAGCTGGCTCACCAGGCACCCTGATCCTGGCCTGCGCTCTTCCATCTCCTGTGTCTAGTGATTTTTTACTGTCACTGAGAGTCGTGGACGATAGACTAGGGAGTCTTTGCACTTTGCTGTCTTTTTTTAGAAAAGTGTTGACTTTTGTTCTAGCAGGAATTTCAGGTATAGGCTGATTGTTTTAAAGTCACATAAGGCTGGTTTTTACATTCTGTTGGGGCACACCTCTGGAGGTTCAGGTACTCCTCAAGTCCGTCTTAATGAGAGTCAACCTCCAAACACGATCTTGCCTACGGATCTCATCAGGCTTTGACTTTAGGTTTTGTTTGGGCAGGGGAAGCAGGTAGGGCCCTTATTCCTGAAGTGAGACACTGCTGCTGTGTCCGCCAGGGATCGATGTCAGTGAGCTGCTTGCTAGGTCCCCCATGCTGCTGCCAGTCACAGCTCCCCACAGCATGTGTGGCCTCATCATGTCTCATGTCACCTGTTTGCTTCTCATCTCCAGGGTCATCATGCTCTGGGGAGCTCCCTGGTCTCACCCTGCACATAGGCAGCCCAGCCCTTGGCAGTGGACTTGTGGGGGGACGTGTGCACAGCCTCCTCCTCAGTGCCCAGGAGCCTCAGACCAGCACTCCCCTAACCTGTAGGGCCTCCATCAGGAATCTCTCCCTAGCAGAGACCCGGGAAGCTGCAGGCGTGATACCTGAGTTTGCTTCTCCCAGGGGCCGCTGTCTCAAGCCGTCCGGCGTGTGGTGCCTGGTCCCATTTGCAGGTGTCATGGTTGGCAGGGCATCCAGCATGAGTTACCGCATCATAGTTGGAAGCAGGAAGAGCCTGTGGACAACGCGTCTGAACATCGTCAGCTGCTCGTGGGGTCATTGTGGTGTCCTCAAGTGGTTCTCTACGTCTATTTGTGATGCGGGCTTGCTCCTTTGGGCCTCTTTCTCTGTTGTAGCTCTGTTCACCCTGGCCCACTTCCCTGGCTGGCTGCTTGGCCGCCTCTCAAACCCTCACATCTGGGCAGGCACAGTCTTGGGCCTGCGGCTCCAATGTCCCTCCACGTACACTGAGTGCTCCACAGGAAAGGGGTTTGTTCCTGCCCCAGTTGACCACGGCCCCCGCCTGGGCTCTAGCTAGGACCCTCCAGGCCCTGCCCCTCCATGGTGCTGTGGGATGCTGGCCCCAAGGGCTCCTTGTATTCCAGCCGTGCTCTTGTTTTCTGGAGGTGGTATGTGTGCTAAGGTGACTTTTATTCTTTGTCTGGGCAGAAAGTCATTAAGCTCTTGAGTCCTACAGAAATCTTATTCAACAGAACTTGCTGGATTTGTCATGCTCTGTCTGGTGGCTATGGCTGGGATGTGTCCGAGGAAAGGCATTGTGGGACAGGTTCTATCTACATTCATATGTGGATGGACTCTCCCGCCCTGCCCAGCCCCAGGAGATTTCAGCAGAGGCAGCAGCAGTGGCCCAGGGTACGGCCACTGTTCTGAGCCAGTGGCACATTGTCCAGAAAGGACCTTGGCAGAGGGGCCGAGAGAGAGGGAGGAGAGAGAGGATGGTGAGGCTGCAGCTCCGTGGCAGAGACCGTGGGCTCCAGGCTGGGGCTGGGGCGGTGAAGCTGCTCTGGACTTGCCCCACAGCCTTGCCAGGGCCTTCCTGGAGAGTGGGTGGGGGCAGTGGAGGACAAGGGCAGCAAGCAGTGGACAGTGCAGGGCCCTTCCCTTTAGCCACCCTGCTAGGCTGCTGCTGCTCCTGGGCTGGGTGCCTGGGACCAGCTCCAGCCAGCTGGGCTAGTGTCTCCAGGGGTCTGTGAGGCCCTCTCTCGCCATTCGTGGGTCTCAAGTGAGGAGAGGGTGTCCCCAGAAAGATGCTGGGGGGTCAGGGACAGGGCCACAGCCCCACCCTGTACCGGAGCCTTCCCCTGCCCCTCCACCACCCTTCTTTACCCTTTCCCAGCCCCTCCCCACTGCCTCCTTCCCTGACCCCTCCTCAGCCTCTCCCTGCCCCCCCATCCAAGGCCTGTCCCCCAGACCCTGGTCCTTCCCTCTTCCCCTTCCCAGACCTTCCCCAGCTCCTCCTCGCCCCTCCCCAGATGCCAACCCCAGACCCCATCCCCACCCCCAGCCCTCTGATGCTCTGTCTGTCGCCACAGCCTCATGACACTACTGCGATGCCAAGTACACATGGAGGTGGCACACATTGAGGAGGACCAGGACAGGCCAGAGCCCGCCATGGAGCACCTGCTGAAGGCTATGCGTCTGGACAGCATGGGCCTCTACCAGGACAAGCTGCAGATGGCCTTCAGCCGGCTACACCTATGCACCATGCTGTACCAGGTCCCTGAGCGTGACGAGGACAGGGCCACCATGGCCATCGAGCAGGTGCCAGTGTAGCTGGCCAAGGGAGCTAGGCCCTGAGGAGGTCCACAGGGTGGTTGTGGGAGACCTGGGATTGCACGGAAACCATGGGGTCCCAGCTGGGCTCGGACAGGTGCCGCACAGAGGGAGCTGCCCAGGGCACCTGGAGGCCAGGAGGCCCGGGACAGCACAGCTATCTGCGCAGTGCCCAGCAACATTCTCAGAAGAATCAGAGGTGGTGCTGCTCTGCCAAGTGCCAACTTGCTGGTCACCCTCTCCTTCCCACAGGCAAAAAAAGCCATCCCGAAAGATAGTGTCAGGAAGAAGCGGGCCCTCCTGGTGAACGCGGGCCTGGCCTTAGCCCCGGACACATTTCAGATTGTGCTGGACAGTGAGAATGAGGCCAAAGGTGAGTGCCTGAGCCCAGGGCGCCCCTACCTGGGAGCCAGCTGCACTGCGTGGACAGCACAGTGCCCTGTGTGGGGCGCGGCACAGGGCTGGGGCTGTGCTGTGCCCCACACATCACTGCTGTGGTCTGGATGCCGAGGAGGGTGCTCGTCTCCCCAGTGGCTCAGGCTGCCATGACAGAGGCCTACAGACGGGTGGCAGGAGCAAGAACTCATTTCCTCACAGTCTGAGGCCAGGGTGCTGGCCTGTTTGACTTGGCTGAGCCCCCTCTCCCTGGCTGCAGATGCCGCCCTCTCCCTGGTGCTGTGCTGGCGTCTCTCGGTGCCAATCTGTGTCCTGTTCTCCTCTTCTGCACAGACACGAGGCAGGCTGGACGAGTGTCCAACAAGTGGCATCATTTTCCTTAATTACCTAGTAAAGACCCTATCTCCATATAAGTTTGCGTTCCAAGGTCCTGGAGGTTAGGACTTTAGGATGTCTTATTTGAGGGGACTCAGGTCAGCCCACAACAGCTCTGGGTGACTGTACTGGAGAGTCCCATGCACTCTCCCTAGTGTACCTGGGGTCTGGCCGAGGCTACCGCAGGATGTTCCTCCAGCTTGGTGCCAGTGGCTGGCAGTTCTCACCCAACCTGATGCCAGGTGTCACACAGACTGGAGGCCATATTCATGTCGGGACAAGATGAGAGGAAGACACAGAGGCACCATCTCATTCTGCAAGGGGCACGGAGGCAGCAGCTCTCGGCAGTGGCTGTGGCAGGTGCCCACGCCCTGTTGTCTGTCTTGCTCCATCATCTCCCATGGTTACTCTCGTTCTTGGTTTCATTTTGTCCTAAGAAGTTTGAGGAGCATCTGCTGGACACATGTGTTTTTCTTTCTTGGCCCATTTTGCTCTCTAAGCAGGTACCACTGAGGCCTGGGGCCTGGCACACACCTGCAGGGGCCATAGGGCTGCCGGGAACATGCCCTTGACTTGGCACCTCAGGTTGGATCTTTTCAAGTGATCTTGCCCAGCTCTGAGGGCCCCAGCCTCTTGCTGGGGTCTCCTGTGCCAGGGTCAGCACAAGGACAGGCTGGACAGCCTTGCCTCTGCTGTGCCCATGCTCATAGGTGCAGTGAGCTCAGCCTCGTTGGGGTCAGAGGCATGAGCAAGGCTAGTTGCAGCTCTGCAGGGGACAGACGGTCACTGTGGTCAGGAGTGTCCTTGTGAACAGAGCTGGGGCCCTCATGTCTCCAGCCCCTCCCACACAGTGACAGCACCTGTGTTCCGTTTTCTGTTCTCAGTTTCTGCCGGGAAGAATAAGGGCCGGTTCGGCTTCCTTGCTGCAAAGGCACGTCACTACATCGTCAGTGTGGACAAAGCTGCTGGGCACTTACGGCGCTTGGGGAATGAGAATGAGAGTGAGAGGTGAGTAAGGAGAGGATCCTTTTTGGTTAAAAAAAAAAAAAAAAAAGACAACACAGAAGCAAAGGCGAGCCCTGCGAAGAAGGCTGGGGTGCAGTTGTCAGGGAGTGTGCTGAGCTGCCTGCTCCAGACGGCGGGAGGGGCCCACCGGCTGCTGAGACCTCCCTCTTCATGGGAAGGACAAGCCCTGGCCTTGGAGGGCTCAGCCACTGTTGATACTGATGCTCAGGTGGGGCGCATGGCGCCAGGGCCCTGCACACAGTGGTCAGGACTCAGTGAGCAGAGCGTCCTGACTTTGGAGGGGTCCTCAGCCCAGAAGACCTGCCTCGACCTGGGCGATGATGTGTGGGTGGCATTTCTCATTGTCACATGATCAGGAGGTGCCACTGACACTTGGCAGGTGTGACCAGATAACTGCCCCCTATCCCAGGATACCCCCGGCCCAGAGCCATCACTTGCCATGAGCATTGATTTGTGCAATGGTCACTCTTTTCAACTGTGAAACTATAGAACCGCTAATGGCTTTTTCTCATAAGTGGTCATTCTAGGTCTTTTCTGATTATTCCAACTATCTCCATATTCAATCCCCCCCCCCCCCCCCTTTGGGTCTCTGGGGAACAGAATACAGATTTGGGCAGAACTGGCCAAAGTTGCGCGGAAGCAGGATGTGTGGGACGTCTGCAGGACGGCGAGCCGCTTCTGCCTCCTATATGACAACGCCAAGATGAAGAAGCCGCAGGCGAGGCCAAGGAAGGGTATGCAGCCCCCAGCACGGCCCCCCAGCCCTCACTGCCAGGCAAGAGGGATGGGGCTGCTGCTTGTGTCCAAGGGGGCCTTCATATGGAGAATGGTGTCTCTAAATGTTTGTGGCTGACCCAAGGTACTGCTCATGGGGCTAGCAAGACAGCACAGTCACTACCATTCACAGCACCTGTCCCAGGCAGCTACTGGCTGGCTGTGTGCCAGGGATCCACCAGCATTGTCATGACATTAGACCTTTGGTTACTTAGAGGGTCTTTGAGGCTCAGACTGGGTCAGCACAGTGGGTGGGAGGCAGAGCCCAGGCCAGGTGGTCAGCACGCGGGATGCACGGATACACCAAGGGAGACAGGAGACAGAGCAGGCATGGAGGATGTGGGGCCCTGTATGAGTAGAGAGGAGTGGCCCCCAGAAGGTAGGGGACACGGGTGGGAGCAGGTTTCTCAGGCCAGTGCCGAGCCGGGGGAGACAACGCTGGCCACGCCGGGAGCATCTTCAGGGACACTGGTCACAGATGAGCTCCTCTGGCCCTTCCTGGGCCCATGCCCACCTCCCTGAGACCCAGAACGTGGCCCTCAGGAGCTGCAGAGAGGTTCAGGCATCAGAAGTTTGCCAGGAATTCTTGGTTTTTGTTGTTAGAAAAGACACCACTTTCACCGACTGCCATTTTCCTCAGGAAAGAAGAAGAGAGGTGGTGATGTCTCTGTGCAGGACTTCTGGGCCCAGCCGGAGAGCCCCCCGCAGAGGCAGATGCACCCTGACCTGCTGCGCAGCTTTGCGGAGGTGGGGTTCATCAGTGCCGAGGTGAGTCCTGCGTCGCGGGCACAGGCCCATCATGACCCCATGCTCTGGGTGGGGGCATGCGTTCTTGCCTGAGCACTGCGGCCTCACTTATGTGCTTCTGCATAGTGTGTTAGGGAGGGAGACTTCCTGCATCCCTGGGAGGTTTGCTAGGAGAAAAGTAGACACCAAAATGTGTCTCAGCACATGTGGATCTTAGCTTTTTTTATTAGGAACAGTAGAACCTCTGTGAGTTGACCACCCGAGGACTGTCACACACTGGTCACCATAAGAGGTGGTCCTGTAAGGCACTGGGCTGACTGTACTGACATACACGGATGGTGCATGTCCAGCCAATGAATACTGAGTCACCCTAGGAAGTGCTCGCTATGGAGAGGTGGCCAGCTGTGGGTGTTCCACTGTAATTTCTGAATTGTGAATCAAGGTTACACAGATATGCCAGGTTATTGTGATTCTTCTGGGGATATTTAAGTCAGGGTAAACTTCAGAAGCACTTTGGACAAGGTGTGGTATGGACAGGGCCAAGGCTTGGGCCTGGACTGATAGCCCCAGCCCCTGGCAGGCCCTTTCCCACACTTACATGGCACTGAGACACCGGTTCGCCCACACCAGTCAGCAGGCAAAAGTGACCAAGCCAGACCAAAGCCCAACCCCAGGCCCCCGGCCTGAGCTCCCAGCCCTGCATCCATGCCAATGCCAGGGGTGATTCTTGGGACGCCATGTAGCCTGGGACGGTGCTCAGTAGGTGGCTGTCAGCCCTAGAGGCTGGAGCACTGGCTGGCAATGTCAGGAACACCTGCCATGCATGAGCCAGGGACACAGCTGTATGGACAGCTGACCAGACGTCTGATGGGGTGGAGTTGGCTGAGAAAGATAGAAACAAGGCAGTCCTGGCCATGGGGTGGCCACGGGCACTTATCCACGCCTGGGGCTGCCCAGCCCCTTCCCCTGTGTCCCTGCTGGCCTGTCCCCAGTGGACCGGCTCCTGAGCAGGCAGGGGGCTTGGGTGCTTCTCACGTGTGTGATGGTGCCAGGACGCTGCTGTCCCTCCTTGGGGATGATAGGCTGCATGTTGTGCTTCCGGTGTACAGGTCTGTTGGTGAAGACTGTGTGAGGTTTCCTCCATGACCCTGGGGTGGCAGTTGGGGCAGACTTGGGCTGCCTAAGGTCCCCACACGAGTCTCTCTGCCTTGCAAACTGAAAGCTGAAGGGAAAGCCCTTGGCAGTATGTCCCCACCTAGGCTCAAGCCCTGCCTCTGCCCTGGCCTGCTGCACACTCCCTCTGCAGGCCACTGTCCATTTTCTGCGGTCAGAAGGTGTGGAGCTGAATGACCAGCCCGTCCCCCCTGAGGACTTGAGCCAGCATGCGGCTGGCTACGTGCCTGAGCCCCCTGAGGAGAGCGCGGACTGGATCGCGTACAGGTAGAGGGTCCGAGGCTGGCCACAAGCACTGCCCGTGGGTGCCATGGGGGACACCCGCACACACATGGGAAGTGCCGGCTTTCACGCAGTGACTGACCCAGCCAGCACGAGGTGAGTGCTGGCAGCAAGGCCAAAAGCACGGCCTGCTGGTGCGCGTGAGTCGGAGGCCAGGCCCGTCTTCTCTGGGGTGTGGTAATGGGCATTGCTCCTTGCAGGCAGTCTCTGTCAGTAGTCAGCTGTGAGGGGCTGTGTTGGGGAAAGTGAGGGAGCAAAGCTGCTGCTCGGAGAAGAGCAGAGAACCATCCCCATTGTGGGAAAAGCTGCCCAAAGCCTTGGACGCCCTGATAACTCTCTCCTGTAGAAACCAGAAAGATTAATTAGTACAGAACATCTCAAAAGATCTGCCCATATGGGATTCCAAGTTCAAAAACCATCATGAAATTGGGGTGCTGTGTTAACAGTGATGACTTTAGCTATTTTTTCAGTCTAAAATTCCGTGTTTTAAAAAGTGAATGTAGGAAAGATTGAATGTCCTTCCTGTGTATGTTCAACTCGCTTCAATGATGTGAAGGAGAGGAAAAACCTCTTTCCTGTAATTTCTATGTATTTGCTATACTCACTCTGGACCCAGCCCTTAAGAGGGAGGAGGAGGAAGAAGAAGGGAGCAGTTACTGCAGCAGCAATTACTCAATGCAGACAGGCTGGCACTTCAAGATAATCTGTCCATCAGCAGCTGTCAGGCCTCAGCTCCCTGCCGAGGGCCCAGTGTCCTGTGAGGCACAGTGCAGGGACACTTGCCTGGGCCCAGGCCCTTGGCTGGAGGAGGGCTCACCACTCTCCCCTTGGGCTGTCCTACAAATGGACAGAGGAGGTTCCGAGAACTAGGCCAGGTTGTGCTTGTCCAGCCCACCAGCTGAGCGTAGCTTTGATATTTTAAAAATGGCAAAATGAAATGGAGAAGACGTGCAGCAAAGACCACAAGGCTCACAAAGCCCAAATTATACCTGTGCCTTTACCAAGGGCAGACAGACACCAGCTGCACCTGCACGGTGCTAACAAGGGTTCCCTGAGGAAGGGCAGCCTGCATGTGATGGGCCCTCAGCCACGGGGAGTGGAAGGGTGGGTGCAGGAAGCCTGGAAAGAGCCTTGGGCGGGAGGGTGAGCAGGTTTGCAGATGAGAGCAGGGGTGGGAGCTCAGGCCACACAGAGTAAGTAGCCAGGGATGACTGGAGGTGTCCAAGGGGAGTAAGGACAGACTGGGGCGGGTGGGACAGAAGGAATGGGCAGAGCAGGGCTGGGCTCAGGATGCTTGAGGTGGGAGTGCTGAGGGCGCTAGGTGTGGGTGGGGAGCTCAGTCTCAGGCAGGACAGCTCCTCAGGCTCCACGGAGTGCTGCGAGCCGTGGAGGACCCTGCACTCGCTTCCCTGAGGCCTTGTCTGTCTAGGGAGGTTTTGTTTCAAACCAAGAGTTTTGTGGTGTGTGTTTTACAGAAGCTGGATTGAGAGCCTGTCCCAGTACGCCATGAATAACTGGCTGCGCTCTGCAGAGATTGGGCAGGAGATACAGGAGCCCTGGATTGTGCAGAACTCGATCGTCTACATCTTGAACCACAACTACCACCTCATCCTGGCCGGGCGGCAGAGGGAGCTCATAGACAGCTTGTACCAACTCTTGAGCATCGTCAAGGATATGGGTTACAGCGGGTGTGTGTGGGCTGCGCCACCCCATGTCCACACCTGGGGGAGGCAGGGAGCTTGGTCCCGTCTCTCAGAGAGGCCTGCAATTCTCCATGTTCACTCTAGGGGTGAAGGGAGCCACAGAGAAACCAGCAGGACCACCCCCAGGCCTCTATCCTGCACTGTGCACCTGTTAGCCAGACCTTCGCGTCTGAGCCCAGGAGGCCTGTGCATTCAGTGGGGGACCTGGGCCTACCCAGGCACTGGTGGGGCTGAAGGCCACAGTGGAGCCACCACTCTTGCCCATGGGCTGCAGGCACGGGCTGTGAGAAAGGTTTGTCTGAGGTCCAGATCACTCAGGAAAAAGAAGGACTCTGCATAAAAGTCTCATTCTAGCTTTTTAGGGGTTTTTTTTTGGGGGGGGGGAGTTGGGGGTGGAAGGTGTTAAAAAAAATCTGTATTTTTTTTTAGCCAGATAGATGTGAGCTTGTGAGAGACTGCTGTTTTCCCCAGCTAAAATTAGAAATTTGAAAACATCAAGTGGGATCAAGGTTTTATCTAACTGAGACGAAAAGACTCTGTATTTTCTGTTGGCATGGTTTTTAGTCTAAACAATAGGATTTTAATTTTTTCACCAGATACTGAAATAGGAATGATAGAAGGACTCAGAACGCAGCAGCACACACATATTATGATTTTTTTAATTATGTGTTACAAAGATGACAGACTGTGACATAAGTTCCTGCTGGGGGCACTTTTCCCTGGGCATGAGGCCCCCACAGAGACCCCTGGGCCTGCCTGAGGCCGCTGGGAGAGGGAGGCCTGGGACTCAGCATGGCCATCAGCACCAGAGCCTGCTGAGCGCCTCTGCTTATAGCCTGGGTGCTGCGTGCTTTTGTTGTAGGCAAAGGCCAGACCCCAAAGCCCCGCTGCTTGGCACATGGTGACCAGTTTTGATGATTTTAAGTGTTCGGTGCTAGCATGTTTCCAGTGAGAAACATGAGGTTCTGGTGTAGACCTGTTTGACTTGCTAGTGGATATATAGGCTTTGACCACCCCAGATAGCCTCTCAGATTTCCTCACAGCAGATTCCATGGTCTTTCTGCCCTTGGTCAGCTCCTCAGGGATATTCTGGCCAGTCCAGTGAGGGTGCAACTCTCACCTCAGTGTGCAGCCTCCATGGGAGGAGACAGCACTTTCAGGCAGTAGGGCCTTTGACCTGCTCTTCCCAGAGAGCCCCGAGAAGGTCCTAAACCCCCTTCCCTGCTGAGTTCCCAAGGCAAGTCACCCGGCCATGCATACCTGGTCATCCCCAGCCTGTCTCCTTGGACCCAAGGCCATGGTGTGACACCCCCACAGGAGTGCACATGAGTCTGGGCCCAAGGGGGCCTTGCCTCACCTCCAGCACACTCTCTCCAGGGACCCTGCAATGCTGGCCATGCTCTGTGACACCCTGGCCCGCGGCCTGATTATCAACTGGATCCCAACCCAGATGGTGGAGAAGGGAAGAAGATTTGCACGACCGAATATCTTCCATACCCCCATGGATGCGGGAGGCAGCGCTGAGATCAAAGCAGCTATGGAGGTAGGGCCAGGAGAGGGAGAAGGGGAGGGCCAGCTCACAGCACAGAGCTCTGGGGCTTCTGGCAGAACTTGGAAGCTCCAAACCATGGCTGAATGGAGGCAGCAGGGCAAGGCCAGAAGGCTGGCTAGGGCAGGGCCTGGCACGTTGTGCCAGGGCAGAGCAAACCAAGAGAAACACAGACCTGGCCCCATGAACCAGCGACCCCAGTGAACTGGCAGACCACATATCAAGTGTGTGGAAGGATCTGGAGGGCCTCAAAGGGTCACTGTCTTGTGGAGTTTAATGAATGTGTGTTTGTTATAGTAATCCAAAATAGAGGAGAAAAAATGTTCTTGTTGATGAATGTTGTAAAATGTTTAATGGTTCATCACCCATTTCTAACTCGGAAGAATCTTATGAAACCTGGAAGAAAATCAGGTTTCTCACTGAGTATAAGAAATGCTTTGAGCACTTGCTGTGTGGGCCGGAGCCAGGGTGGTGAAGGCCCTTGTGCCTCAGGCCCAGGCAAGGATGGCTGAACAGGAGTGAGGCTCAACGGGAGGGACCCAGGAAGGAGGGAAGGCCGTGTCAGGGTTAGGGCTTCGTTCTCAGAGGCTCAAAGAGGGGGTGGCAGAATACCAGGGCGGCTTGCATGCTGGATCCAGGAGTGAAAAAGACTGAGCTGGTGCTCCAAGAGAATGTAGGACAAGACTGTCAGTGACAGGCTTGGCAGGGAGGAAGGAGGCATGGCAAAAGTCATCCTCACAGCTGAGGACAGCTCTGCGGAGCGCAGGAGCCAGAGCAGGCAGCTGCATTGGGCAGGACAGCAGCCAGCCGCGAGCCTGTGGGGTCAGTGTGCAGAGGCCGTGCAGCCCAGGTTCGACTCACGGCTAGAAGGAGGTGGAGGGTAGGGCAGGGCGTCTTGCTCTGGGTTTTAGCTGTCTGAATGTGTTGCAGGGAACAGGTGTTCACCTTATACTGTAGTGGTGAAAAAACAGTGAGAGAAGGAATGTATCTGGTCAGCAAGTGGTCACCATTAGTGACCAGCACTGTCCAGTCTGGGCCAGGCTCTGAGCAGGCCTCACTGGGCCTCACATGACCCATGTCCTGGTCTCATCCCCACTTAAAGAGGAGGAAACTGGGGCACAGATGGGAGACACATGCCCTGGATATTTGGCACTCAGGGAGGGCGCTGAGGCACAGCTCCCATCCCAGGGCATCAGCTCACACGTCCCCATCCCTGGACACAAAACACAGGACAGGTCCAGCCCTCCAGAACTAACACCAGCCCCAGGGGAAGAGGCCAGCTCAGTTTGTGAGCTCCCCCTCACTGCTCACCCACTGGGGGTTCTAGGTGCTTTCTGACCTTGGGGGTGGGCGGGCAGGGTGTACTCCAGATCTGCTGGGTAGGGGCACATCTGGGGTGGGGTGCAGCCAGGGGCTGGCGGGAGCCTGCCAGTGCCATGAGGATGGCTGCCCCTACCCCTCTCCCTACCTCTCTCCTACCCTGCTACTCTCCCTCCCCTCCCCCCTTCCTCTTCCTCCTGACTCTGCCTTGCTGGGTGTGTGGCTGTGTCCTTAGCTAAGGGTGGGAGCTTCTCCAGTTCTGAGGGGCACCTGCCAGCCTTGCCTCAGAGCCTCCATCGGGGCATGAGGATGGGTGTGTGTTTAATCTTCCTTCACAGTCTGGACTAAGGGCTGGCTCTGCTCAGCCCTTGTGGTTTGGATCTTGGTTGAGTCCCCCATGTAGAATTCAGATTTCATAACTGAGGACACACCCATCCTAGATCTGTGAGTTTGCCCTGAGCCTGACCGGCGGGAGCGTGCCTGAGGAGGTGGTCCCCACCAGCGCCCGGCAGCAGCTCATCGCCACCTGGGTGAAGGCCAAGCAGCTGTTACAGCAGCAGATCGGGCCGCGGCTGGGCACAGAGGAGCAGGTGGGCAGGGTGGGTGCAGGCTGGTAGGTGGGCGCAGCACCCTTGTACCCTTGTGCGTGGGGCTCTGACCTCAGAATGGTGGACATGTCTGAGACAGGCCAGGGGCTTGGAGGGGGTTCCCTGCCACTTCACTTCAGTTCTTCACAGCAACTTCAGGGCAGTTGGGGGCTCTTTTTGTGCTGAACTTGCTGCCCTGGCCACCCTTGAGACTGGGCACAAGGCTGCCTCTGCCTGCCCGTTCAGGAGGTCCCAGACTTTGGGGGATGCTGCCCGGCCTCTGGGCCACTCATTGAGGCCTTACCTCAATGAACAGAGGTCTGAACAGAACCTTGTTAGCAGGGCCAGGTGTCCCCTGTGAACACGAAGGGCTTCTAGGCAGGAGGCTGGGGAAGAGGCCCCTGGGAGGAGAGGCTCAGGGCTGGCCCACCAGCACTTCATGCCTGCAGGGAGAACTGAGGGGCACAGACAGCGCATGTGATGGACAGTCAGTGCCCAAACTAAGGTGGAGTGGTCAGGGACGGCCTGGAGTCTGGACAGCACATGAGGGTCACAGCCTAGGGCCTCTGAGCCTGGCCAGGAGTGTGAGTTGGGGAGGGGGCCACAGAGACAAAGAGGTGGCGAGTATCGTCCCACCTGTCCTAGGTAGCCTCCACACCTGGGCCACCTGTCTTCTCTGTGGATGGGGTCCCCTGGCTGTCAGATGACACTGCCGTCTGCTCTGGGGTGGCACAGCCTCGAGGACTTTTTATGGCCTGAGATGGCACCATGGAGGGAGATATTCACACAAATAGCCTAAGGTGTAAATGCTCCACATTGTGTGGTCAGATTATTGCTGTTAAACTAATATTTCACAGAGTTAAATTCATGGCTCTTCTAGCTTCCCTGTAGCCCTCACTCCAGCACCCTCAGGTGGAGCAACTCTTCGTGCTTTCCTCCCCACAGGGATCCAGCGAGGACACCAGCTGCATGACCAGGGTTCTTGTGGCGCTGGAGATGTACTCCTGCAATGGGCTGGGCCTCATGGATTTCAACGTGCCGCCCCTGGCCCAAGTGAGTGGCATCAGCTGTCCTGGGCTCACCGGAAGCCCAGAGTGGAGACAGACCCTGGCTCCCATGCTGCCCACTCCTCTCGGCCCCTCATCCTACAGGAAGACACCCCTCCCCAGCAGGTCTGGGCAGATCTTGGCAGCACAGGGGCCCCGTGTGCCTGGCCCCATGACGCCCTGAGTGTGGTGGAAGCACTGGACCTTGGGGTGTCATGGCCCCTGCTGTAGCTCAGCTCTGGTGGCATTTCAAGATACATGCAGTCCCATGCCTCTGTTTGCAATAACACACTAAACAGTGCATGTCCATGCTTGAGGCTTGACAGAGCACCAAGGCTCCCACAGCAGCCTTGCAGGTCCAGGCAGTCAGGAACCCGCATCACTAACACAGGGCTCCTTTTCCTACCACTTGGAAGCTGGTGAAAATGGCCTCCGAATGCAGCTGGCCGGAGCCTCTGGTGGAGCTGCAGACCCTAACGCGACTGGCCCACTTTGCCCATGCAGCACGTGACCATGAGCTCACCATGGCCTGCACCCACAAGGCCATTCAGCTGGGCATCAACTACCTGAGGACATTAGGCCCGTAAGTAGCCCTTATCATGACACTGGCCAATTCCCAACAATGGACAGACTTCCAGTGTGGCCCGTAACCACAGGTCTCTACACAGGAGGGTCTCTGTTCACAGGTCACCATGCAGGAAGGTCCCTAATCACAGGTCACCATGTAGTAAGATCCCTGATCACAGGTCACAGCCCAAGAAGGTTCCTGATCAAAGGTCACAACATAAGAAGTCCCTGATCACAGGTCACAGCACATGAGGGTCCCTGATCGCAGGTCACAGCACATGAGAGTTCCTGGTCATAGGTCACAGCACAAGAGTGTCCCTGATCACAGGTTACAGCACAGGAGGGTCCCTAATCACAGGTCATAGAACATTAGGGTCCTTGATCACAGGTGACAGCACAGGAGGGTCCCTGATCACAGGTCATATGGCACACAAGGGTCCCTGATCACAGGTCACAGAACACTGGGGTCCCTGATCACAGGTCACAGCACATGAGGGTCTCTGATCGCAGGTCACAGAACATTAGGGTCCTTTATCATAGGTCACAGCACATGAGGGTCCCTGATCACAGATTACCATGCAGGAAGATCCCTGATCACAGGTCACAGCACAGGAGGGTCCCTGATCACAGGTCATAGCACATGAGGGTCCCTGATCACAGGTCACAGCATACGAGGGTCCCTGATCACAGGTGACAGGACACGAGGGTCCCTGATCACAGGTCATAGCACAGGAGTGTCCCTGATCATAGGTCACAGCACACAAGGGTCCGTGATCGCAGATCATAGTACATAAGAGTCCTTATTTGCAGGTAACAGCACAGGAGGGTCACTGACCACAGGTCACAGAACATTAGGGTCCTTGATCACAGGTCATAGCACAGGAGGATCCCTCATCACAGGTTACCATGCAGGAAGATCCCTGATTACAGTTCACAGCACTGCACTTGTAGATTTTGTGTCACCATGTAGAACGGTCCCTGAGCACTGGTCACAGCATAGGAGGTTCTCTGATTGGAGGTCACAGTCTAGAAAATGTGGGAGAGATGCAATGTGTGGGGTCAATACTGGAGGTCAAGCTTCCATTGAGCTCCCACTCAGCATGAATCCTGTAGGTGACTCAGGTATGGAGATTGGGGACCACGTAGGAGTGAGTTGTTCAGAGGCAGAGAACAGCCAGGATGCAAAATTATTTCCTTCAGGACAGGCGAGAAATAGTTCTCAAATATTATTCCCCAAAGATAAACTACAAGCGGTGGTCCTGGGCAGAGCCAGCCTGCACATGGTGCCGCGTAGAGCCCTCAGACCACGGTGAATCTGTGGTTCTTAAATCGAGTTTTATTTCTCACTAGCATTTTTTTTTTTGGCCAGGGCTGGGTTTGAACCCACCACCCTACTCCTTGAGCCGCAGGCTCCGCCCGACTAGCAATTCTTATAACAGATGAGCTAAAAATGTGAATATGTACATGGGGTAATAAGGAAGAGGAGGAGCTGCAGGAGACTAGGTCTTTTATTTCTGCTTTAGGGTTTTTGAAAAATCATTTGTGAAAGGGGGGTGGGGCACTCAACCGGAGAGATCTCATAGACCACCAAGGCTTGTACAAAAAGTCTTTATTGGTGAGGGGGGGATGTTGCAGGACAACCCCAAGGAGGAGTGAGGAAAGAGAGAGAGGGAGGAAAGGGAAGGGAGAGACAGAGAGGAGAGCGAGAGAGAGCACGCGTGCGAGAGAGTTATATAGATTTGGTTAGGGGAAGTCTTAGATGGTGATGGGAAGAGGGTTAGGGGCAGGCCATAGTTAATCTTGGTCTGTAGAAAGTAGGAGGGGCTTTTCTGGGGGCAATTATCTAACAGTTTGTAGGGCAGTGAGTAGGGCGCCAGCCCCATATTCCGAGGTGGCTGGCTCGAACCTGGCCCCGGCCAAACTGCAACAAAAAATAGCCGGGCGTTGTGGCGGGCGCTTGTAGTTCCAGTTACTCCGGAGTCTGAGGCAAGAGAATCATCTAAGTCCAAGTGCTGGAGGTTGCTGTGAGCTATGACATCACAGTACTCTACCAAGGGCGACAAAATGAGACTCTGTCTCTAAAAAAAAAAAAGAAGAAAAAGAAAAGAAAGAAAAATCATTTGTAGCCAATCATTGTCCTCTAGTGGTGACTCAGTGGGACTGCACCTCCATGTGGGGCTTAGCTGTGGCTTTGCACTGGGCCAGGCCTCAGTGATGCCGGCATGTCGGCAGTGCCAGCAAGTCCGTGCTAGTGCCAGGGCTCAGGAGGCACTGCGCAGAGCAGCCCTGTGCTCAGTGGGAGAGGCTGTCCTGCGGTCACTGCTGCAGCCCTGCACACTGTCTTCCCTCCAGCAGGCCACAGGCCATGCCCTGAGGGCGATTAACCTTTATTAAAGATGCTTTTTAAAAAAGGTACACATATTTCCATTCTTTGTTCTATGTCTTTGCATTTTTAAAGTTGTATGTAGATATTCTAGTATGGATATCCCAACCATGGGAGGCAAAGGGCAAATGCTGGCTCTAACCACACCTCTGTGTAGATGGTGCCAATAAATGTAAAAGAGCTGACCTGGAAATGCAGGTCAGAGAAGGGCCTGGTGGCCACCCTGAAATGCCCACAGGAGGAGGTGGAAGGATGGCATCATCAGGAAAACAGGACAAAGCTAACTGTATCCACCAACAGTAGAGCTTCAAAATACCAGAAGAGGAAGGATGGGTGCCCCACGGTGTGGCTGGGAGCAGTCCTGTCTGCATGGCTGGTGCAGCAAAGTGGGGAGGTCAGGGTGTGTAAGGCTTGAGTGACACTGGCCATAGAAGTCACCTGATGGCCCCTTACAGAGTCCTTGCCCACCAGCTGCATGACACAGGCCAAACTCCACTTTTGTCCCCTCAGAGTGGCCTTGGCCTCAGGCCAGCAGGTGCCTACAGGGGAGGAACAACACCTCACTCTGGCAGGTCCCTGCCCTGGATCCCAGACCCACAAACCCATGTGCTTTTCTGTGCAGAGTTGCAAGGATGTGCCCCTCTCAGGGAGCAGGGCATCATTCCTCTGTGGGAGGCTGCAGCCCAAGCCTCAGCTATGGGGCCTCAGCTCAGTGCACGTGTAGGGAAAGTACCAGAAGGTGTTCAGAGGGATGGGCAGAGACTTCTGAGACCAGGAGACAGCCAAAAGAGGCTCAGCCTGCTGAACAGCTGCTGTGCTGGGAGCCCCTAGCCGGGAAGACCGCTATCAGAGGGGCTATCTTGGTGCTGAGGGAACTTGGCCTTTCTCCCAGTCACTGCCAGAGTCAGCGAGGCCACAGCCCAGGCTGTGTGTGCCAGCACTGGCCACGGGACTCACCCATATCCCCAGGCCACAGGCAAGCACTCCAAGCTGAGCCTCCTGCCTGTCCACCTCAGCTACCCAAACTCGGAGCCCAGGCCTGGTGGACACCACCTGTGCAGGGCCACAGGCCGAGCCGCTGCAGGGGAGCCCAGTGCGCTTGGCGCTGCCCTCCCCAGGCTCTCTGTCCTTCAGGGCTGAGGCCTGGCTGGTGGCAGAGATGCTGTGCATGGCCTCGTGTGTCAAGGGCAGGAGCATCCTCGAGAGCCTGAAGGGCCGGAAGCAGCTACGGCTGTCGGCGGCCAGGGCCTTCCTGGAAAGTGCAAGGTGCGGAGGACAACGGGAGGCCTCGGGGACCCTGCACAGAGGCTGTGGTGGTCCTGGGGCTTGAGCAGGATCTCCTGTCCTGCAGGGGCCTGAGCTTATGGGAGAGGGTGGCTGGGAACTCCAGGTAGGTGGAGGGTGGGGCTCACCTGCCTGGCACCTGCAGCTCAAGCTAGCACAGGCCCAACCAGGCACCAGCGCTGTCCTGGCAGGTGGGTGGGCATGGCGGGGCACAAAGCCCAAGCCTCACCGACTTCAGCTCCTGCAGCTACCCGGGCTGCAGCAATGCCACAGCTGCCACCCACCTCCTGTAGGTTTGGGGGTAACGCAGGCAGCAGTGCTCTGGTGATGCTGGCTGCGCGCTACTACTGGAACGCCTGGCTGCCTCTTCTGTCCTCCGTGGCCAACAGGAAGAAGGCCAGGGGCACCGTCCAGAGGCTCATTGGCATCATCAACAAGACAGATGCCCGGAAGCAGGTGGGCTGGCCGGGCAGGCCCTGGGGGCTTTTCAGAGATGACTGGAGATGCTGGGGCAGAGAGACCCACGAACTGTCCTTCTCAGGCCGCCATCGCAGCACAGTGAGAGCTGGCCTCCCACACCCTCAGCGCCCACCTGGCAGCTCCTTGCTGAGCTAAGGAATGTTCTCCAAGCCCCCTTTGCTCCCTGCAGACACAGCACAGGGGCCTCTAGTGGGGATGGGAGGAGGCCAGGCCCTGCTTGCAGGGCAGAGTGGTGCTGTCAGGACATGCAGAGGGGGCTGGGGCCAGGGACAGCCAGGGCAGGGCCCCCCAAGGCCTGGACAGGCACCAAGGGGGACAACTTGGGGTGGGGTCTGGCCCGAGTCCCTTAGATCCTGCCTAGGCACAGATCAAGAGGGCAAACCGTGTATAGACGGGTCTCCCCTCTGGCCTGTCACATCAGTACCTGCTTGAGCTGCTGGGTCTGTGGGTTGGGCAGGCCCAGCCCCTGCCAAGCAGGCCCTGGGGTGTGTGTCTCTCTCTGGCCCGAGATGTGCGATGGACACGGGTAAGAGACTGAGGGGCATAGGAAGGGACGTGGGAAGACAGAAATCCCCATACCACCACCACAGAGCCCGTGGCCCAGGTGACCTCGCTGTGCTACGATGTAATCTGGGGCAAGGATGGGGTCAGGCCAGTGCCACCCCAAGGGCTTCAGGATGCAGGGCCAAGGCCCAGCGTATCCTGGGCCTTGTCCTGCCTTGAAGAGCAGGCAGGTCTGACTCAGGAATCAGCCTCTGAGCGCCCACAGAACCAAGGACTTCTCAGAGAACCAGAAGAACGTGGCTTAAAAGCTATAGTGGGAGGAGGCTGGGGAAGGGGTCACACACAGGAGAGCAGATTGGGGGGGGGGGGCAGAAGCCACTGCGCAGGTCCGTGGCTGCACACCCCATCCAGCAGCTCCTTGGCCTGACTGTGAAAAGGCCGTGTAGGCCCCTCAGGTCCCCAGCCCCCTCTGGAGAGCTCCCTGATACCTTGAATGTGATTCTGGTAAAGGAGCCTTCTTGGTTTGGCTCCCCCAGAAGTCTTGGACTGAGCTCTGCACCAGGGCTGCCTCTGGAGCACAACCCAGCTAGGCTCTCCTGCTGCCCAGCCACCCCACGTGCTGCACCCTGATCTAGCTATGCTTACATTATATGCAAGAAGCAGCTTCCTGGCCCCAGGGTTCGGCTTCCACAAGGCCTGCCCCAGCATATTTTCTACCTGCCCAGGAAGACCAGGGTCAGAATTCTCGCTTGTGGCCATGCCCAGGCTGACCCAGCGACATCATTTCTATAAACCTGCAGTTTCCTGCAGCCAGATGCCCCCAGGTCAGAAAGCCTTAGGACAAGCCCTGGTCCACAGAAGCCAGAGAATGGACAAGCCATGGGAGGTTTGGCTGCCAGGACAAGACGTGGCCGCACTCTGTGCCAGGAAGGCACACCGCTGCGGGTGAGAGTGAGACCTCCCCTGAGCCCCGGGGACCTGGTCTGCAACATATGCAAGAACATGGAAAATCATAGCCTCCCCAAGAAGCTGGTGGGTACCAGGACCTAGTCAGGGCCAGGGATGGGGAGCTGCCCCCCGGAAGCGAGACCCAGCCTACCACCTGTTATTGCAAACGAGGTTCTGTGGGTGCAAGTATCGGGCTCTGTGGAGCTGAGTGGCCATGCAGGCTCTGGTGGCCTCTCTGGCACACAGGGAGGCTGGCTACGCCCTGGTCTAGCCATGCAAATAACCTGCCAAAACTCCAATTCTTTTTTTTTTTTTTTTTTGAGACAGAGTCTCACTATGTTGCCCTCGGTAGAGTGCTGTGGTGTCATAGCTCACCGCAACCTCAAACTCTTGGGCTTAAGCGATGGTCTTGCCTCAGCCTCCCAAATAGCTGGGACTATAGGCACCCACCACAATTCCTGGCTATTTTTAATTGCAGCTGTCATCGTTGTTTAGCTGGCCCAGGCTGGGTTAGAACTCACCAGCTTTGGTGTATGTGGCTGGTGCCGTAACCACCGTGCTATGGGCGCTGAGCCAAAACTCCAGTTCTTTCTAACGTGCTTTTTTTTTTTTTTAATTGTGGTAAAATGTAATATTTATCATTATAATCATTATTAACTGTACAGTTCACAATGTTATATAACCATTGCCACTATCCGTGCCCCAAACTCTCTCATTATTCCAAAGAAATTTCTGTCCTGACTCTCCCTCCTGAGTTCCCCCAGCCCTGGGCACCCACTTTTCTACTTTCTGTCCCCCTGAATTTGCCTGCTGTAGGGACACCATGTAAGTGGAATCAGATGGTATTTTCCTTCTGGGTCTGGTTCACTTCACTCGCTGCCTATGGTATCTGCAAGGTCTATCTGCTTTGCAGCAAGTGCCAGAATTTCACCCCTCTTATGACTGAATAATATTCCACTGTATGCATGGACCACATTTCTTATCCATTTATCTGCACCCAGGTTGTTGCCGCATTTTAGCCATTGTGAATTATGCTGCTATTCTCATGGTGTGCAAATGTCCCTTTGAGACTTTTCTTTCAGTTATTTTGGACACACACCCAGAAGTGACATTGCTGGATCATGCAGTAATCCTGTCCAACCTTTTGAGAAATTGCCTGGGAGGCTGTTTTATACATCATCCCCAACACTCATCCTTTCCTCTTTTAAATGACAGCAAGTATACTAGGGGTGAGGTTTTGACATACATTTCTCTAGTAATTTCTTGTGCTTATTAGCCATCTGTGTATCTTTTGTAGAGAAATGTCTGCTCAAGTCTTTGCCTGTTTTTTAAATTGGGTTGTTTTTTGGTTGTAGTTGGATTGTGGGGGGTTTTATGTATTTTGGATATTACCCTGGATATTAGCAGATATCTGATTTTCAAATATTGTCCACCATTCTCTGGGCTGACTTTTCACTCTGTTGACAATGTCCTTTAATGCACAAAAGTTCTTAGTTTTTGTGAAGTCCAGCTTACCCAGTGTTTCTTCCATTGCTTGTGTTGTTTTTGGTGTCTTATTCATGAAGTCATTGCCACATCTGATATTAGGAAGATTTTCTCCAATGTTTTCTTCTTATAATTTTATAACTTTAGCTTTTAAGATTAGTTATTTCATGCATTTTGAGTTAATTTTTATAGGTAGTGTAAGGTAAAGGTCCAATTTCATTCTTTTGCATGTGGCTCTAAGTTTTCCCAGCAAAAGACTGTCCTTTCCTCATTAAGTGGTGTTGGCATCCTTGTGGAAAATAATTTGACCATACACACCAGGGTTTGTCTCTAGGCTTTCTGTCCTCTCCCCTTAGTCTATGTAGGTGTCATTATGCAGTGTCATGCTGTTTTAATTACTATAGCTTTGTAATATATTTCTAAGTCAGGAAGTGTGAGGATTCCAACTTTATTCTTCTTTTTCAAGATTGTTTTGGCTATTTGGAGTTCCTTCCAATTCCATATATATTTGAGGATTGATTTTTCTAATTTTTAAAAAAGTCTGTTGAAATTTTTATAGAGACTGTGTTAAATCTGCAGACCACTTTGGGTAGTATTGACACCTTAACAGTGATAATTCTTCCTACCCATGAACATGGGGTGGTTTTCGTTTACTTGGGTCTTTATTTCAGCAACATTTTATAGTTTTCAGCATACAAAATTTTCACCTCTTGGTTAGATTTATTCATACGGATTTAATTCTTTCAGGTGCTGTTGGAATAGGAATGCTTTCTACCCTAGCTCAGGCTGCCATAACAAACTACCATATGCTAATACTTATTTATACAACAGAAATTTATTTCTCATGATTCTGGAGGCTGGAAGTTCAAGATCAAGGTTCCAACATGGCTGGGTTCTGGTGAGGGCTTCTTCCCAGCCTGCAGACAGGCACTTGCTCACTGTATCCACACCAGGCATGCAGATGGGGACAGAGCAAGCTCTCTGGTGTCCTTTCTCATTAGTGCACTAACCCGATCACGAAGGCCCCACCTTCATGAACTCACCTAACCCTAGTATCTCCCAAGGGTCCCATCTCACTAGGGCTTAAGGCTGGACTCTGCAATGTATGAATTTGGGAGGGACACAGTCCAGTCCCCAGTGTGCTGATAAGTTCCCTTTTTGGATTATTCCCTGCTAATGAATAAATACACACTGGTCACTGCATGTTGATCTTGCACCTGGCAGCTTCCCAAATTCATTCATTACCTCTGATAGCTTCTTTGTGGATTCGTAGGACTTTCTGTGTGAAAGATCATCTCATCTGTGAGTAGAGATAGCTTTACTTCTTCCTTTCTAATTTAGACATCTTTTAATTCTGTTTCCTGTTGACTATTTCTGCTGGAACCCCCAGTACGAGGTGGCAGCAGTGTCTGTGCTCTGACCGCGGGGACAGGTTCACTCTTCCATGGTCGGGTGTGACGTTAGCTGTGGGTTTTTATGATGACTCTTCATCTTGTTGAGGTATTGCCCTTCCATTTCTAGTTCTCTGAGGGTTTTTATTATGAAAGGATGTTGGATTTTTTCAAATACCTTTTCTCCATCAATTAAGATGCTCACGTGGTTTTTCCCCTTTTCTCTTAATTGATGAGTTAACCGTTGATTGATCATCTCATGTTGGCCCCTTTTGCATTTCTGGTCCTTCCGAGCCATCTGTGTGATACACAGCTGGATGTGACTTGCTGGTGTTTTGTGGGGGTTGTCTTCATCTCCATTCATAAGGAATATTGGTCTATAACTTCCTTTTATTCTGATATCTTTATCGGGATTGGTATCAAAGTAATGCTGGCCTCATAGAAGGAGTTAGGAAGTGTTTCTTTGCCTTTGTTTTTTTGAAGATTTTAGAAGGATCGCCACTAACTCGTATCTAAGTGTTTGATAGATTCACTGGCAAAGCCATCTGACCTAGGAATTTTCTTTATTGGGAGGTTTTGATTCAATATCGTTACTCATTATAAATCTGGTATTTTCCATTGAGTCTTGATCAGTTTAGCTAATTTGTGTGTGTCAAGGAATTAGTCTGCTTCTTCCAGATCACTTGGTTTGTTGGTGTATAATTGTTCCTAAGATACTCTTTTAACCCTTTTTCCCTCCCTGAGGTAGCAATGTCCTCACGTTCCTCACTTACTTTCATCATTTAATCTTCGTCCTTTCTCCTTTGTAACTCTAGCTAGAGGCTTGCCAATTTCATTAATCTTTTTAAAGAACCAACTTCCAAACAATAGATTTTCTCCATTGTTTCTCAGTTCTCTGTTTTATTTTTATTTATTTCATCTCTGTTCCAATCTTTATTTGCCCCTTCCTTTTGCTTTTGGGTTTAGATTGTTCTTTTTCTACTTCTTTAAGACATAAAGTCAGACTACTGATTTGTGATTGTTCTTCTTTTGCGATGTGGCACTTGCAGCTGTGAACTTCCCTCGGAGTGTGGCTTTCAGTGCGTCCTGTAAGTCTTTTCTAGCGTGGTTCTTATGCCCCTGAAAAACTATGCCTTATGTCAGGGAGCGGCCTTCTGCCGTGGGTGTGCTGTGGTGTCAGTAACCTTGTGCTGGAAAGCCTTTTCTTATAGTTGAAATGTGATTCTTTTGTGACTTAGTTTTTCAGAAAGTTACAGGTAATTTCTGTAATTAGATATGGAGCCAAATGAAAAGCAAATGGTGAAAAAATGAAGTGCAGCTTTTAGATGCATGTACTGTTTTTTGTTTGACCTAAGGAAAGAGGGAAAACCCTCCTTCTGCACCAGTGGCCCACTGCAGACCTACAGAGCGGCAGGACCAGCGAAGGCTGCTTCCTTCCAGGTTGGTAGACACAAAAAGACAAATCACACTCCTGGGCTCCTGGGCACAAGGGAAGGGAAGGGCTGGAGAGCCATTTATACATTTAGTGCTTTTAAATTCTGCACACTCATGTAAAGCTGCCATAACTATGACAGTAACACTACTGCTGAGGGACACTTTGAGTGCTTGTCATGGGCGACCCTGAGAAACTCCCTGTCTACAGGCAAAGAAGTCAAAGCCAGGGCCTTCTGGTCCTTGTCTGGGGCTATGCACAGCCCGAGTCTGGAGCGGGCACCTTCACCTTCATGGTGCCTTGAGGTCTTGCCTGCACGTTGTAGGGGCAGACAAATTTCATGTTTCCGCTTCCACTGAAAGTGCAGTTGTGCTCCTGCGAACGCGCAGACCTTAGGATCGTGGAGCTCTTTAAAGGCTGTGGAATAGAGCATTGTGCCTTGAGTGTTCCCGAGTCTACTTAGAGAGCTACAGTTGATTTGAAACAGTGAACACACGTGTGGCCCTGTGTGTGAAGTACTGAGCTGAGTACTACACCCCAGCCAAGTAGCTGCATGCTCGTCTGCAAGGACAGGGAGGTGGGCCGGTCGTCTGGGAGGCAAGAAGCAGAGAGGTTCCTGGGACCAACGTCCTGCAGGTCTAGGACGACCTCCGAATCCCTCTTACTGATCCTTACTCAGTGCACACAAACGCAGGGCTGTTTCTATTAAAGCAAAATGCTGAAAACAGGTGTGTAGTGAGAGGCAAAAACCATCAAGGTGACGCGAGGGGCTGGTTCCTGGGCGCCGTGGGCTGGAGTGGCCATGGAGTGCCACAGCGCTGGCCTGGGCACAGCTAGGAGGCTACATTTGCATGTTTCTGCTAGAACCCCTGACGGTGTGACCAGGAACTCTCCAGCCAGTGCTGCACATCTGTGACAAAACAGGACTGGGAGCTGGGCCAGTCTCTCTCCTGTCACTATGTTCCTTAAGAGATGAAAGGCCTGGCCCGGCCTTTTCCCACATATGAGATGGGTGTGAGGGGATTAATGACCAGGCCTTAAACTGTAACCAGAGTTGTTCTCCCAGCGAGCCTCAGCCTGGGGTCAGGAGGACTCTGACAGGTGGGGTTAGTCCTTGGAGGACACAGGGCATCAGTAGCAGGGGTCAGGAGAGGTCCCCCTGACACCTCCTCCCTTCCTCCCCTACCTCCCCTCCACTGTAGAGGCTGAGGATGACCTAACACTCCGCACAGCTCTCTATGGGCTGCTCTTCCACAGCCATGCTGACCAGGAGGACTGGGAGGGCGGCCTCAAGGTGCTGGACGAGGCCGTGCAGGTGCTGCCGCGTACGGCCCACCGTCTGTGAGTGGCCTCCCCGCTGTGCCCGCCCCGCCCCACCCTGCCGTGCTCTCCCGCAGCCCCCATGGCCCACGGCCTCTCTCTGGCTTCCCATGAGGACCCCACATGGGGGGCGGGGTGGGAGTGGGACTGGTGCTTGTCTTTGTAAGAAAAGGACAAATAATTAAGTTGTGGATGCATCACAGGTATTTAAAGTTTTGTCCTTCAACTTAAGCATCGATTTCTCATTTTCCCTGTTCTTTAGCTTGATCTTCAAGCACATGGTCATCGTGAAGGCCAAACTTGGCCAGAATTTCATGATGGACATTCAGAAGTTCAAGGACGAGAGTGAGGAGTATGTGGCACACATGTGGCACCGCCTGGCCGTGAACTCGAAGAGTGTCCATGGGGAGCTGACCTGCTACCACAATGCCATCCAGGTTCTGCAGGTCCGTGCTCTGCTGGCCCCAGGTGCTGTGAGGGGACCCCGTGGAAGGGAGCTCCACATTTGGATGCTACTGGGCAGGCGCCAGGGATGCCTGCTGGATGGGCAGCGAGCCAGACTGTCGCTTTCCAGCATGAAGGGCGTGGCACTTGTCACTGACCTGGGGCGGGGAGCAAGCAGGTGGTGCCCCGAGACTTCTGGGAGCCAATGGGGGCCCCGGCAGATAAGGGGCTGCAGCACTCAAGATTGGGGGTCTTGGGGGCCTTTGCTTCTCTTCCAAGACACATTTGCCTCTCAGTGTGCTTAGAGTAGTTTGGGGAGAGGGTGGGCACTGTGCCGTTGATGTGATGCCTTTGGTGACTCTGATGGAGGTGTGCGTGGGGCCTGAGCACTTTGTGATGGGGACTGAGGGGTGTCCCAGTCCTCAAGTGGGAAGGTGTGAGCTGTTCGACATTAGTAGATGTCTCGGGGTTTCTGTTACTGGGATGTTTGTCCAGCTCTGAGAAAATCCTGCTGCTAAGTCTTTGGTCTTGCTCACATCCTGGGCATCCCTGGCACTTGGGTAGCAGGAGCCAGTCAAGAGGCTGCTGCAGTGTACACATGGAGCCTGCCGGGGGCCATGCGAGTGCCCATCTCAGGGTGCAGAGTGGTCACTGGGGCCTGGCCCTGCTGCAAGCAGCTGTGCTCCTGACCTAGCTCTTCCAGGGACAGCAGCCCCTGAGGAGTGCTGCTGGGGTGGACTTCGCTGAGCAGGGCCTGAGTGGAGCTGTGCTGGGGCACCCTTTGGGCAGAAATCTGCATGAGTGCTCTGTCCTCACTGACCCCAAGTCCTCTCTTTCCATTCTCTTCTTTAGGGGATGCCACAGGATGCTTTTTAGTGGATTCTTAGAGTAAGCAATCGGTCATCTACACAATTAATTTTAGAACATTTCATCACCTCAGAAAGCATGTCTGTTAGTCTCACCCACCACCTTCCTATCCCCCGCCTGCCCTGTGGCTCACTGGCCCCTCTGCCTGCTCTGCCTGCTCTGGACACTTCTCATGATGGAGCCGTGCAGCTTGCGGCCTTCTGTGACCACCTGCTTTCATGTGGTGTGACGTGTCTGTGTCAGCCCTTCCTTCCCCTTGTGGCTGAAGAACGCCCACTGTCTGTGTGGGAATTTGCTTGGTCAGGGGTCTGTGTGGGAATTTGCTTAGTCAGGGGTCTGTGTGCATCTGTGCTGTTCCCGTCACTTGCCTGCCATGGCAATGCCGCTGTGAGCTGCCACCTCCAGGCCTGCTTGGACACACCCCCTCGTCTTCCTGGGCACCCACCTAGGAGTGGGATTGCTGGTCAGGGGATGCCTCTGTGTTTGACTACTTGAGGGCCCAGAGTGGCTGTGCCTCGTCACACTCACAGCGGCCCAGCTCCTGCTAAGGTCTGACTATGGTCCCAGGTGCCATGGTGGCTGTGTCTCACTGCGCCTTGACTGTCATTTCCTGGTGACTCAGGGTTGAGCCCCTTTCCATGTACTCTCGGGCCCCCTGCTGTTCCTCACTGAAGAGATGTTTCTGTGGACCCTTCACCCACATTTTAAATGGGCCATTTGCCCTTTAACTGCTGCGTGGTAAGAGTTCTTCCGCATGCAAGAGTCTTATCAGATGTGGGATTTGCAGATATTTTCTCTCATTCTGTGGGTTATCTTTTCAACTACTTTTTAAATTTCTTGATGGCATTGTTTGCAACCCAGAAGTTTTTAATTTTGGTGAGGTCCAGTTTATCAGTGTCTCCTTTTATTCCTGGTGGTGACGGCCTTGCACCGCATCTCCGCTGTGTGAGCCAGGGTCCTGAGGACTTAGGCCTGTGTTTTCTCTGAGGAGTTTTACAGTTTTAGCTCCAATGCTAAGGTTGGTGCTTCACTGTGAGTTAACTTACGTATGTGGTGGGACCCTGTGGACAGTGTGCAGTGGGAAGGAGACCCCTTCTCTCTCTAGCCCCTCCGCTGAGGCCCTGGCCCTTTCCTGCACACACACAGCTTCTTTCCTTAACTATTGTTTTTTATTAAATCGTAACTTTGTACATTGATGCATTTATGGGGTTCAGGATACTGCTTCGATACACAATGTGACATGCTTACATTGAACTAAGTCAACACATCCATCACAATTACACTCATTTCTTAATAGTTTTGAAATGCACCATTGTGTCATGCACATTAGGTAAGCCCCTCCCCCTAAATACCCACCCTCCTCCCGTATCCCCTCTCCCCTCCCTCTCTCTCTTCTTCCCTTCTACTTTCTGGACTATAGTTATGTTTTGCCATTCATATGCATGTGTAGGTGATTAATATATTGATTTCATAGTAATATTGAGTACATTGGATATTTTTTCTTCCATTCCTGAGATACTTTACTAAGAAGAATATGTTCCAGTTCCATCCAGGTAAACATAAAAGATGTGAAGTCTCCATCTTTTTTATGGCTGCATAGTATTCCATGGTGTACATATACCACAATTTGTTAAATCCAGGGACCCATGGGTCGATGGGCACTTGGGCTGTTTCCATGTCTTGGGTATTATGAATTGGGCTGCAATAAATATTCTGGCATACACACCACAGTTTCTATCAGTGCCACTGCTGGCCTCTGAGGTTGGTTCTGAAGCCTCCTCAGGCCCTCCAAGATAGCAGACCCCTTCCTTTGCACCCCTGTGTCTTAGGCACTGCTTCTGGCTGAATCAGCCCTCCCTTCTCCCTCCTTCCTGAGGGAGGCATCCTGGGATGAGAGCTCAGATCTCCTTCCATGCCCCTCCTGCCCTTAAGATCAGATCTCACTGTGCTGAGCTGAACGCCACCACCAGTTTGACCCCATACGTAGGCATCCAGCCCTAACTGCTCTCCCCTCCAGATTGGCAGGCCTGCAGCCCAATTGACCCCTCATTCTTCTGATCTTGTGCCCAAAGTCAGACTCTGCCTTTCCCACCATCTCCTCCTTCCTTCCCCACCAGGGACAGCAACATTGTCCAGGTGCAAGACTCACACCCACACCTCGTACCCACCTCCCTCCCCACACCCTCACCACATCCACCCAACGGCCCTGCCGGTCACCCCAGGTGGGCACAAGGGCACATTTCTTCCTGAGCAGCCACCTGTCCTCAGCAGAGGGTAGGCAATATCCAGGTGGTAGTGCTTGCGGGCTCTGGCTGTGCTGTCCCAGCCTGGCCCTGTGGCCACTCTGCAGTCCTCACCCTTGCCCTGGGCCGTTGCACCCCTGCCTGGAACCCTCTGTCCACAAATGCCCTGTGGGACCTCTTCTCCTCAGGCCTGTTTATGGAGGCCCCGTTCAGAGGCCCTGGCAGCTCCACGTGACTGGGACCTCGGGGTCCAGCCACTGCCATGCCCAGCACAGCAACGGGTGAGGCCCCATACCTCCTGCCCTCAGCCTCCTAGTTCTGACCCCCAAGCCCCAACTTCTCCCACTCTTTGTGCTGATGACCCCCTCCCCACCCCAATTTACTTATTCTGTGGAGCGTTTGGGCTCTGAAACCTGCTACGACCTAAGGTCCTGATGGTAGATATCCCCCAAGCACCTGGCAGAGTCAGACTCCAACAGGAATCTGTGGAATCACGGTGGGTGCAGGTGAGAGCCCAGGGCTGCACATGCCTGGCTGCAGGAGTCAGGCAGCAGCAGCAGCTGGGAGGGGGTTGCAGGCACTGCTGGCACAGAGGCTCAGGGGCCACAGCTCCACCCCAGCGCTGCTGGACCAAGGAGCCTGTCCACCTGTCACAGAAGCCAATCAACGGAGAAGTGGATGAGAGATTAGCAGTTCCACTTTCATTTATAGAAAAACCAGCGATTCTGGTGAACAGCAAAGACGTCTCCCCAAAGAGCTGTTCTGCTCCCTTGTTTCTCTATGCTAGTTTTATACCCTTACAGTGAAAACAGCATCAGCAATATTATTACTCAGCATAATATGTTAAACAGATTTCCCCCCATAGATTACGAGGGTAAAATATCTCTTGTTTTGGCTGTATCTTCAAAGTATTTCTGTTTAGACTAAATTTACAGCCAGTCAACACTTCACTGGGTGTACAGAGTGCCCTGGGTCCTTGACTGGCCCCCTGGAGTCCAGTCTCCTAACTTATCTATGACTCAGGCCTTGGAAGCGAATGAAGAATCTCCAGATGTTGGCCCATTCCACCTTGCCATGGCCTGTCCAGCAGTGCCCTGCATGACATGGCCATTCAGGGTGACAGTGGCTGTTCTCACCAGGAGCTCTGCTTGGCGGGTGCTCACAGGCCAATTTGTGTACCAGCAGGCCCCGGGCTGGACACTGGGTCTTGGGGCAGGACACGGCAAAGGTCTTCCCTTCCCTCTAGGAGCCTCGCTGTAGCGAGAGACAGAGAGAGGGGAGCCAAAGGGCCACACAGACAAAGCCACAGCAGAGGGGCCATCTCCTGGGAGACCCCATGTTCCCCAGGGGAGGGTGCACCCAGGGTATGGGTGGAATTTGCCAAGGTTTCCCCTGGGGATGATATCACCACTTTTGTCCACACCTGGCACATCTTAAGGAGCCAGGTGGCAGAAGTGGGGGCAGTTGTGGTAAATACAAGGTAAAACGAGCCTTTTCTTCTGAAAATAAACCCAGTAATCTCTTCAACGCTAGCTCCGAAGGAGGCTGAACTAGCAAGTCAGACCTTCATCCTCTTTCCTTTAATCACAAAGAAGCCGGGGACTGAGTGGCAGAAAACGAACTACATCCTGGAGTTCAGCGAGTGGCTGTACCACAAGCAGTTCCCCCTGAAGGACGTGGTCTACCACCTGCAGTGGGCCATCGAGATCCTGCTGGCAATGAAGCCCCCCAGAGGGGCCCCGAGCCAGAGCCCCGAGCCAGAGCCCCAGCCAGATGGTGAGCAGATGCCTGCTGGGCACTGCCCCCTGTGTGCCCTCGAGCCCCTGAGTGTTCTTCTTTGGAGACTCTGGCATCTTGCTGCAAGTCTTACTCCCTGCAGCACATCCATGGGAAGAGGTCCTGTGG
This sequence comes from Loris lydekkerianus, assembly GCA_963574355.1. Taxonomy (NCBI): domain Eukaryota; kingdom Metazoa; phylum Chordata; class Mammalia; order Primates; family Lorisidae; genus Loris; species Loris lydekkerianus. The sequence goes on from CAUYPK010027524.1 coordinate 73,480, forward strand.
ACTCGGGGGGCCAGGAGCCCCTGGAACAGGGGAGGGCACCCACATATCACTCTTAACAGCTTCAGATCAAGCTAGCAGAGGCTCAGGCCAGACCAGGAGGAAGAACGGAGCTGGCAGAGCAGGTGTCTTAGCTACTTGGAGGCAGTGGCACCAGGTGGCTCTCTCAGGCTGGTTTTCTTGGGGTGGTCTCTGGGGCGACTGGAGCTGGCTTCTCTAGTCTTCCTCCCCTCCCCCTATAAGCTGTCAGAGCCCCTATTTAGAAGGTGAGTGTGGGACCTGGCAACCTTGAGATGACCAGGGCAGAGGCCCTGGGGGAGGCCCTTAGGGTGGCTCCCACAGGCTTGCTGTTTAAAGTAGGGGCTCCCAGAGCTCTGCATGTACCATGGTTCTAGTCTGAGCCAGGGGTCCTTGGTGACGCTGTCCTGGTCAGGGCACCCTCCCAGCCACTGCTGGCCTGGGCCTACTGTCAGGATGGTGAGGGTCCCTCTCCAAACCCTAGGCCCTTGTGGCAGTACCGATGTGCTTAGGTTGGGTGCAGGAAAGGGGCACCCAGGCTCAGGAATCAAAACATGGGGCTTCCAAGGAGACAAAGGGCAGTGGACAGTGAGCCTTGCAGAGCCAGCCCAAGGGATGCCCATGCCAAGGGATGGGAGGGACGGCAACTCTCTGTTTCCTGCCCCCCAGCAAGAGGGCAGCTTCCACCAAAGAGGAAGGGTGAGCCCCAGCGTGGGTATCCTGCAGTGGAAGGCATGGTCAGCAACCCCACCCAGGCACCAGGAGGGCTGGCCCCTGAAAGAGGCCCTACCCCAATGTTGGGTGCCAGGCACATTCGCAGGCCTGGCCCCCTCTCAACCTTGGCCTGTTTTGCAGAGGAGGACCTGCATGCTCAGGGGCTGCCAGAAGGTCCAGCCCCCCAGGCTGCAGCACTGTTGTCTCTGGAGAAGCTGTGCAGTGTGCGGCAGTTGGAGACACTGTTCCGCGCCTGCACCCTGCTGGCCCTGATGGTGTCACCTGCCTCCACCGACTATGAGGACTACGCACTGCTGGCCTATGTATTCCTCAGGCGCATCTGGCAGGTGGGACCAGAATCTGTGGCTCTGGGGATTGCCATGGCATTTTTTTTAAGAAGAGAGTCTTTCCAGATACTTTTTAAAGACCTTCAAGATAAGAGCAAATTTCTCTCCTATTATATCTGTGTTTTTCCTCTTTATTGAATTATTCCCAGCATCATTAAAAACAAATTTCCTCTTGACTGCACCCACCCAGGCCCCCTCTGAAGCAGTCCACCCCCCCACCCCCCCCCCCCGGTAGACCACCCAGGGCTGAAGACAGCCCCTCCCCAGGGCCCTGTCTGTCTCCAGGCTGGGTCCACAGACAGCTATAGCTTGAGCCCTTCTGTTGCCAGCTGTGGCCTAACAGGTTCCTACCTGCTGGCCTTCTGGGCACAGCCAGTCTCCTCCGTCCTGTGTGGTCTGTGGGGTGTGGCTCTTCGCAGTCTCTAGCTCTGTGCTCCTGTCCAGATCTCCTGGGGACTGTGTGCCCCGTAGGGCAGTGTTGGCCAGGATGGGACCTAAAGGCAGCTGTGAAGGAAGCAGTGGGCACCCTTCAGCAGGCACAGCAGGAAAGCCAAGGAGGCGCCAGCTTCTGCACATGCCCAGCCCAGCCTGCCGAAGCTTCTGCCACCAAATTAGAGACCTTGAGCAGCTGGCATGTTCTTCCAGGCCAGGGCTGAGAGGGTCTAGCCCCAGCCCGCTGAGGGCTCATGCCTCCCCTGCCCTCTCCCCTGCCCTACAAGGGCATGCTGGGCATGGTGTAGGTTCATCAGCAGAAACTCCAATGCCCATGCCCAGTGACACTCCGGGCAGTGACATGTGGGCCATTGTCACCCACCACCAAGTGCCCTGGGCCAGGCCTTGCTTTCTGCTCTGTGGGAACTTCACTGGCCTTGACCAGGGGCAGTGGTTGGATGTGAGAGTCCCAGGAGCACTATGGTCTGTAGCACTCCTCCATCCAGGGCAGGAGAGGTGAGTGCAGAGGTCTGTTTTTAATGCTGCAAATTTGGATCTCATTCCAAGGTTTCTTTGACGACAGCAGGGAAATCAATTTCAGAGAACAAACTTGATACAGCAGTCAGCTCACATTTGTCACTACCAAAAAAAGAGAAGGAGAAAAGTAAAGAAAAAGAGAAACCGACAGAGAAGGAGAAGCTGACAGAAAAGGAGAAGCTGACAGAGAAGGAGAAGCTGGCAGAGAAGGAGAAACTGCGAGGGAAGGAGAAGCTGACAGAGAAGGAGAAGCTTCGAGACAAGGAGAAGCTGACAGAGAAGGAGAAGCTTCGAGACAAGGAGAAGCTGACAGAGAAGGAGAAGCTGGCAGAGAAGGAGAAGCTGGCAGAGAAGGAGAAGCTGACAGAGAAGGAGAAACTGCGAGAGAAGGAGAAGCTGCGGGAGAAGGACGAGAAGGAGCGGGGCAAGGAGGCCAAGCAGGTGACTTCCGGGGGCGGGTGGCGGAGCCCATGGGTCCCCTCTGCAGTGCAGTGGACCGTGGTGTCACCCCTGGCCTTCTCTGAGGTCAGAGTTGGAATGTCTGTAGTGTATTCCTGCCTTTCTTGCTGTGAGCCTCTTTCACATGCAGTTTGCACAAAGCCCACTGCCCAGGTCTACCTGCCTCAGAGGCCACTGGCAGCTGGCATGGTCTGGTACTGGACGTGCAGGCTGGGTGCTGGAGCCCGAGACAAGCGGCGGCTTCTCCTATGAAGACTTCACCTTGAAAACACATGCTCCTGCCAGCACCACTGTGGTCAAGAAGCTGCTCAGCTGGGCCATTCACAGGCAGTGCCCTGCACCCATAGGCAGACTCTGGCTGCCCCAGGGGCAGAAAGCGTCACTTTGCACTGCTTGAAATGGTGTCTGAAGATGTGTGTGGGGCTTGAAGTCAAAGGTGGCTCTGGCAGGGATGCTAACCGGGGCCCCGGGCAGTGTCTTCCCGAGGCTCCAGCCTGTTGGCCGCACAGCCACGCTCTGGGAAGGACAAACTCCACTTTCTTAAGTAAAACCCACCTTCTTGCCTTTACAGTTCACTCCTGGCAAACAGCTTGAGGACCTACCCGCAAGCACAGAGGAGTGGGCTTCCTACACCTGCCCCCAGGAGGTGCTGTCTGTGTTTAAACAAGATGAAAGTGACTTCACTATCAACACAGCCAGTATCCAGAAACCGGTAAGTTGAGGCTAGGAAATACTCAGGGGTCTGGGTCCCATGGCCACATGCACCTAGTGCTGTGTGTCCCCTGCTTCTGCTGTGACTTGTGACCAGAGAGATATAGAAGGCTCAGCCATGCGCTGTCTGGGCAGGGACTCTGGCAGTCCCAGGCCTCGCCCCAGCACAGCTCTGTCCCATTAGCTGCTGTGTCCACAGGAAGCTTCCATGTCCACGGTAACGCTTCCCGCCTCCCCGTGTGACCACCCCCCAGTGTGCACCCCTGGACACAATGGGTTCCCACAAATGGGGCCATGGAAACAACAGACATTTATTCTCTCATGGCTCTGATAGTCAGAAGGCCAAAGTGAAGGTTCAGGCCAGGCTGCACCCCTGCCAGTGACATGTGGTCAGAGGAAGAACCTCCCAGCTTCTTTACCAAGGCCTGCTCACCCGGGCTCTGCCTCCCAGCTTAGACTTCTCTCTGAGCACATCCAGGCTCCCTTCCCCCTTACAAGGTCCTGTGTGCTTCACGTAGGGTTCCCATGGACAACGGAATAATTCTTGTCTTCTTTTATTTTTTATTTTCATTATTTGTTTTTATTAAATCATAAACACATAGATCATGTATACATTAATGCATTTATGAGGTACAATGTGCTGATTTCACATAGAATTAGGAACGCTTACATCACACTAGTTAATATATACCTCATCTCATTTACTTAATTATTGTGTTAAGACATTTATACTCTATACTAGTAGATCTGACATGTACCCTTGCATTATGCACCATAGGTGTGATCCCACTATTCATCCTCCCTCCATCTGACCTCCGCCCTTCCTTCCCATCCCTCCCTCTTCCCTCCTTCATCTTGGGCCATAGTTATGATCTATTCTTTATATGAAAGTGTGAGTGATTGTAAATTGGTTTCATAATAGTACTGAGTACATTGGATATTTTTTCTTCCATTCTTCAGATACTTTACTAAGTAGGATATGTTCTAGCACCAACCATGTAAATATAAAAGAGGTAAAGTCTCCATCTTTTTAAAGGCTGCATAATATTCCATGGTATACATATACTACAATTTATTAATCCATTCATAATCCTTGTCTTAATCACATCTGCAAAGCCCTTTTTTGTCACTTAAGTTTATATATACAGTTTAGGGATGAGGGCCTGGTGCTTCTTGGAGCCTCTGCACAGCCTCCATGTGCTGCCTGGGTTCTGTGCTTTGTGAGGATGGAGCTGTTCAGCGGGTTGCCCCCTGGTCTGGAAGCCTCTGCTCACTGTGATGTCTGTGGGGTCAGCCCACACTCAGCTGCGTGCCTGTAACCTATTTCCTTCTGTGGCCGCAGGGAACCCCGCTGCAGGGACAGGCCACAGTTCATCTGTGCTGCCCTGTGCATAGATGTGAGACCTGCTTCCAGTTCACAGCTGTTACAAGGAGGCTCCTGTGAAGTTGCTGCCCGTGTGGCAGGCAGGCCTGTAGGACAATTTCTGGGTTATAGAGCCTGTGTGTCTGATGCCAAGTTGTTACCAGAGCAGTGGTGCCAGGTCACATCCCCACCCCCAGTGGCTCAGCTCCTGCTACCCACATCCTAGGAAGCTGTGTCACTCCCCTTCTTCACTGGGGCTGTTGTCGAGCACACAGTGGCATCTCACTGTGGCTCCACTGGCCTGATCACAGCGTGGCCAGACACCTCTCCTGTGCTTCCTGCCCTTTGGACATCCTCTTCTGAGATGTTGTGTCCAAATAGTTGCTCATATTTTGTAAAGCTTTCTCTCTTTCCTGACTGATGTGAAGGAGTCCTTCTGGAAAGAGCCCGTTGACAAAGATGCAGCCAGTGGATCAACTTGGACTGTGTGGTCAGTCTCAGTGGGCTCTTCGCACCATTCTTTTGTGATTAGTGTTTTTTTGTGTCCTGTTTTTTAAAAGAATGTTTCCCTTTCTGGAGGCCATGCAGATACTTTGGTCCAGTGTTTTACAGCTGCACCCATCAGGGTTAGATCCACAGCATCCCTGACCCTGTCGAGTGTGTGGTGTGAGGCAGGGTCAGCGTCACCACTCTGGCACCATGGAGCAAAGTGTAATTTCCGGAGTGCTCTGGCTGTGAATCCAGCATCTGTCTACTTGCGGTTCTGCGTCCGGCTCTCTGGTTTTCTATTAGTGGGTCTACCCTCGCACCATCCGCCAACCAGCTCACTTACTGAGCTTCAGCACCTCAAGTGTCTGGTGGAGAAAACCCTCTCTGCTTGACACAGTGAAGGGTGAAGTTCTTTGGAGGACAACACTTAAGTGCTTCCCGTCCTGTGACCTGTATGTTTGCTGTGTATTCATGTAGACATACACTTTATATTACCTGGACCACCTGGTCACCATCCTGCAGAAGATGTCCCTCCACGAGCTCACCATCCCCATCCTGCAGCTGGGTGTCCTGATTGCACACTCCGTGGTGGAAAGCGAGAGCCTCGCAGGCCTCTATCACCTTCGGTTCGTACATCTCCTTTATTTCCTTTTTTTTTTTTTTTAATTAAATCATAGCTGTGTACATTGATATGATTATGGGGCATCATACACTAGGTTCATAAACCGTTTGACACATTTTCATCACACTGGTTGACATAGCCTTCCCGGTGTTTTTTAAGTTATTGTGCTAAGACATTTACATTCTACATTTACTAAGTTTCACATATACCCTTGTAAGATGCACCACAGGTGTAATCCCACCTACTCCCCGTTCTCTATTCATATCCCCCCTCCCTCCACTCCTTTCCCCCCTTCCCCCAATTCTTAGGTTGTAACTGGGTTATAGCTTTCATGTGAAAGCCCTAAATTAGTTTCATAGTAGGGCTGAGTACATTGGGTACTTTTTCTTCCATTCTTGAGATACTTTACTAAGGAGAATATGTTCCAACTCCATCCATGTAAACATGAAAGAGGTAAAGTCTCCATCTTTCTTTAAGGCTGCATAATATTCCATGGTGTACATATACCACAATTTATTAATCCATTTGTGGATCAATGGGCACTTGGGCTTTTTCCATG